>CM057810.1:50950161-51060161 GCA_030067965.1 Latrodectus elegans
ATAATTATGTGCTAACTTATTTAAAAAAAAAAAGTCTTTTTTTCAAAGTAAGTGCTAAATTATTTTATTTCTATGACTTTATTTTCTTTTCAAATTGATTTTCTTTTCGGTCAGTCACTATTTTGTGATCGGTCATTGAATTTTTATTATGTTTTCAAATAGATATGCATATTTTTTCATTATTTCCATTTTAAACAATCTGTGATTGAATATTGTTTAAAATTTCATTAGATATAATGTTAGCTATTATTTTTAATTTGTAAAATACAATTTCAGAAATATTTTTTATTAACTTTAAATTATTCAATAGAAAATTTGAAAGAAAAAAATACGTCTGAATACAATTTTACCATAATTACAAAGCCAATTCAATGCCAATTAACTCCATAATTGATAAAATATATAAATTCTGTTCATTTAAAATTAAGCTTTAAGTTATTTAAATACCTTTAAAACTTTAACTAAAATTCAAATTAAAATTAATTTTTGTAAAAAAAATTAATTAAACTTTTTTATTTGTGACTTATTGGCAAATAAATATTTCATTGTGTTATAATTGTTCGAAAAGTCAGCAGCTCAAACTGATCTCATCTTAATTTCAATATTTTAATTTTTTTTTCATATTACAAACATCGAATACAAGGGATTAAGTTATATTGGATTCTATGTTTCATAATTCTTTGGTAGTTAAAGGTGTTTCCTTCATACATTTAAAAAATGTCTCATATTTCAGATCACTTTCATTCTCTTGACCATTTATGTCGTCAGTACTACGGCAATTCGAAGAGATTCTTCAATTTACAAAGGTAACGATGATTTGAAAGCAGAATCATCTAGGCAACGAATATACGATATTATTCAGGAGCATGAAGGACGCAAATATGGAGATCATGGTGGACATGAATACGAAGAAGGAGAAATTCCTGGCAAATTAAAAAGCAGAAACTCCAAACGCATCGGATATCTCCCAATTGCAGAAGAAGGCAAAAGCCCATTGTATTATGCAGTAGCACCGAAAGATAAATATAAGCCTAAGGATAATGTATACAGAGAAAATGTTGCTGCATACGCTGCAAAAGAAATTCATCCAGTATCCCTAGGCAATGCACCGCATCAAGTGATCGCCAGTCCTTTGAGTCACTCACACTATGCAGTGGTTGATCCCAAGACGCACGATCAATATATCGTATATGAGGATCCAAGATCACATCATAAGTCAGTTCCTTTAGTTCTTGAACCGAAACCACACCACAAGTCAATTTCTTATGATGTACAACCAAAGCAAGCATACATTCTGGAAGAAGAGCCTCATTATGTGGTTCCCCACCAAGCAATTATCGCAAAATCACCTGTTGTATCTCATGCAGTTCATTATCCAGCACCTGTGAAGGACTACAGTAATCATTACAATAGCCATCATAATTTGCAAGATAAAAAACATCATTCATCGGGCCATGGATACCACAGTGATAACAATTTGCACAAAGAATCTGGGCACAAAGCAAGCGGCAAGCACGAAATTGCTTTACATAAAGGTCACTCAAGCTCCTTAGGTCACCATGATGAACATGATCAACATCATAATAAGTAAGCAATAGTTTTAATTACCTTTTATAAATATTCTTTAGTAAATCATCCTTTTATTATAATCACTACTAAACTATGATAGTTTTATTAAATTCATTTTGGTTATCCTGTATATAAAAATCATACAAGTCAATCAATATTTGATTATTAGATGAAAAATAGCATTTAATTAACACAGTATAATTTATGTTTATTAAGAAGTTAACTCTTAAAATAAGCTTCTATTTTTAATAAAACTATGTAATTACAGAATTTAGGAAGTAAGTTTAGTAAAAAATATATTCGTAAAATTTGACTTTAGAGGAATATATCCTAAAAAAAGGTATCTATTGTTAAAATTGTATATTAAGCTTTTGAGATAGTTTGGCCATATTTGTATTTAAAAAACAAACAACATCAAAACTTGTTTTTTTTTATATTAATGCAAGTATTATAATTTTATTTCGATTATTTATCTATTGTAATTTTATTAATGAATAAAATTTATTCAGAGGCCCGAAATATGAAAACAAACATTTACAACACGTTTCGTCTTTTTAATTATATAATAATTTATTATGTATTAATGTAATAAATTGGTTTATATATAAAATTTAATATAAGAGAACATAAGCCAAATTAGAACATACTCTAATTTTACGTTTGATTATTTTAGTAGATTATAAACATTCGTAATTAAAGTGGAAAAAAACTATATTGTTAGAATTATTCAATGTGTGCAGTGCTATTATAATCAAAACCATGATTGATAACATGATTTATTTTAGAGATAACAATAACATAATGTGAAAAAGTATTCATTTGTTTGTTCGTTTTTCTTTCTCCAAAATTAGTTTTGAAATACTTCTATTGTTCATTTCTATGATAAAATAGATTCTTTAAAAATTTATTAGTGTAATTTATTTATCTGGATAATGTGATGTGGCTTAATAATTCCTTTGTTTTCAAAATCTGCATGATGTTCAATTGACTTCTAAAACTTCAGTTATTACAGGAAGGGAATTATTAATTAAATACAGCAAGATTTATTAACTTTTTAATAAGAGAAATATATAAATGCATTATTCTTCATTATAGTCTTAAACAAAATAAAAAATTTAAGAAGCAAAATTTTTTATTAGATGACATTTGATTTGATTACTATTTTTTTAAGTTTTATTTTGATTTTATTAAATGATTAACGTAAGTACTGCAGTTTTATTTTCATATTTATAATATTTGCTTGATACTGCTCTTATATATAAGGGGAAATATTCTTATAAACTTAGTGATAATACTCTAACAATTTTGATGTTCCTAAATAAGTAATTATTATCTTTCAATTAAAAATTTATTGAGTAAATAATAATTGTATTTAATCTAGGGGAAATACAAGCTTTCAAAAATAAGTCTCTTTCGTTATAGTGTTATCTTCCTGTTCAAATTTTTCATTTAATGAATACTTTAAGCAAAATATTTCTTGAGAAATTTTTTGCCTTAAAAGTTTGCATAAATTTCTTGTAATCTGAATTTTTTTTTTAAATTAATTTACAATTTTTTACAAATTTAAATTTTTATTGACAAAAATTTACTATTAATTTACAACAACAATGCTTCAACCCAAAATACCGTCTGTGATTTCAAAGATTTCATTTCAAGATTTTGATCATTAGATAACTTAATAAACATAAATTCATATTGCAAAGTCTTAAAAATTAAGCTAAAAGAATTAAAATTTGATATTTTCTCTTCAGCAAAATAATGTCTCATAGAATTAGTTTAAAATGTATAAATTATTAGATAATGTTTTTTCTGTCTATTAAAAAACTTTTAAAATAAAATTTAGGAAAATCACTAAAATAAATTATGTGCGTTAATAATGCATTATATTTTTACGTATAATTATTATAAGAATGGTTTTTTTTAAAATCCTATCATGAAATGTATCTTTATATCTGTTAAAATACGTGTTAACAAGTTGTTAAAAAAGCTGTTAAAATACATGTTTAATGTCTTGTCTATAGTATGATTTGGTTTTTACTTATATAAAAAAAGAAGGTCTAAATATTTTTTGAAATTATATATTTGAATTGCAAATATATACAGATACGTTTATTAAATAATAAAAATTCTGTATACTCTTATTAACAGAGTTTTAATTGTATTGTTATATACATGTAGCTAAGTGTAACCATATTAATATTTATTTTCTTAATTAAATTCCAGAGCTTTTAATTTTTCGTAATTATAGAAAAGAAAATTAAGAAAACTATTAAAATCTCAACAATTTGGGATGGATATTATTTTCTTCTGATTATATTTATTGTAATATTTAATTATAACTATGTTGGGTAATTATATAAAATTTTTAACGCTATGATATAATGTTGAATGTTTTTACAAATCCATTTCAGGGTCCATTACGAGCGTGATAGAGGTTATCATTACGAAAAAGCTTACGCTTACGACAGAGTAAAAGCTAGCCATGACATCGGATCCAACAAAGGTGCCCACTCAGCCTACAAGAACAACCATGGACACGAGGGTTATAAAAATGTAGGCGATCATGGCGCCCATTCCTACAGTTACTTCAAGAAACACGACCAGAATGGGGATCACGGCTACCACGACAACAAGAACTCCTTGTACAAAACAGGCCATCACGGCAGTGGTCAAGGATATTACAATTATGAGCCTAAATATATCCCACACCATCACGTATATGGGAAGTAATAATCAAAAAATGAGAAAAAAGGAAAAAATGCTCTATGGCACAATAACAGAGAGAACAATAGATCGAATAAATATGTGATTTGAGTAAATGGGCTTATGCAAGCTTTTTGCTTGAAGTGGAGGGAAACTGTAAAGAATTGTTTTGCAGCTCTTGAATTTTTCCCTATTTTTGTTTTCGTGTACTCGTTTTTAAGATAGGTAATCATGAGGATGATAAGGAAAATATGTAAATATGATAGATTTTTTTAACGGTTCTGTATTGAATCAATTTGTTGGTTTTGGTAGAATCGTTTAAGGGTACAAATAATCCATCGTTAATTTGAACTAAGGGAATCTTCTTTTCTATTGTAAAAAGCTTTTTCTCGAGTATTATTTTGATATTGTTGTAGTAATATTTTGTAATTTGCCATTTTTGTACATAAGCAAATTTAAATAAAAACTTTAGACTTAAAAATTATTTCATTCAAATTTATATGGTATTATAAGAACAAAAAGCATAATAAGAGTCCTAAAAACAATTTTTTATGTATTTTAAAATGTTTCTTAACTCAATTTAAGGTAGAAGCACAGACTGTTGAAAACATACATTTTAAAATGCTATTTTGAAAATAATGAATTAATACATCAATTTATTAATTATATAATTGTAATTTGATATTAATATTTATAGTATTTAATCTTTTGTTGCTATAATAGCTAATTTCTTAATTTCCTAAATACTTTTTCAAAAGATTAAAACACAAAATCTGAAATTTATCAGTTACATAAGAAGTATTTAAAACATTTCCACAATTGAGATTGAAGTATTTCTATTGGAATATTAAAAAAATGAATATTTTCAATATTTTGTTAACACTTTTAACAGTATTTGTTATAGAAAAATACTGTTAATTGTTAAACATACATGCATACATACATATATATATATATATATATATATATATATATATATATATATATATATATATATATATATATATATATATATATATATATATATATATATATATATATATATATATATATATATATATATATATATATATATATATATATATATATATATATATATATATATACAGATATTATACAGATATATAAATATATATACAGATAAATAGATAGATATAGATTTATGACTGTTTATGTATGAATGGGTGGACATGTGTGTAGTGCTTAGATTTAGAAATTTAATAGATTGAAGAACAACACAGTCAAAGAAATAAAGCCATTAAAGTTAAAACAATTATTTATTTTTAGTCAATAAGTAAAAATAAATAAATTATTTCGTAAAAACAAAGTCAAATACACAAAGAGAAAATATATTCACAATTACAAAAATATTAATACAAGCATCAATATTTCTATGATTATATATATATAAATATAAAATTTGGGGTAAAATATTAGTTATTAATTTTCTGTGCTTTCTTCTTCATTAAAAATATCCACTTCACAGTTAAAATTATATTAAATACACTGATATAAGTCCTGTATTTCCAAAGAAATAGTAATAATAAGTTGTTAAATGACAATATTTTCTTCTTTGTAATAACAAAATTTCAAAGGAAACGATAAAAAAGGCAATTTAAATCTTAATTATTTTATTTAATAAGGAAATTTAAAGTACTAATTGATAAAAATTATTAATTATCAAAATTATTTCTTAACATAGCTGGTCATGATATTTTTTTAAACTTTTTTTCAGCAATATGCCCATAATATATTTTTTATTTACTGTAAATTGACTATTTCTATAAACAAATTGTAGCATATCAAAAACATTTAATTTTTTCATATTAAATTATTAATAAAACTTTTATGCTATAAAATTATAGTTTTCTTTTTAAGGTAATCAAATTGAGATTTTTAATTCATAATTTTATTTTAAGAATGCAATAAAAAAGTTACATAGCAATAATAATTTAAAACTTAAAGAAAATTAAATTATGAGTAATAATTTCCTTAAAGTTAAAAAAAAAATTTTTACGAAACTTAAAAAGATTACCAAGAAATATAAATACATTATTCAAATTCACATGAGAATATGTACACAGCAATAAAAAAATACCTATGTAAGGTACGTAGTTAAATTTTAAAACAGAAATATTTTAAACGCTTTAATCCATTTATAGTAAAAATCTTTAAAATCATTTCTATTAAATTAATATTTAAAAAATGTATTACTTTTATAAATATAGAAACAAACTTCCTTTACAATTTATAAAATATTTCAAAAATAATATATTATGCAATTTCCAGCGATAATGAAATTTCTTATAACTATTTAAGAGTATTAACAAGAAAGAAAAAAAAAATTAGGCATTAAGACTTGTTTTCCTGTAAATCATTTTATATTTTAATGTAAAATGTATTTCCCCTCTGTTAGTATTAGTGTTAGTTTAAAATTTGCTTCCACGAATAGGAACACCAAATGGTATTTTTTCATAAAAACGTCTCAATTTTCAGTATAAGCTCTTTCATATATATCTTTCTTTGTCTTTCAAATCTAACTTCACTTCCATGGTCCCCAAGCCATGCCGCGCAGTTTAGGATCAGCTGCTGGATCTGGTGGAACACCAGCAGGTGGTATTTCCACAGCTTGGTATTTCTTTATAGCCAACTCAAGTTTTTTTGTCATCTGAAACGAATAATTGAATCATTTAGCTTCAACAATATTGAAATAAAAAAATTTTAAATACTTATTTACAATAGTTTTGAAGTTTAAATTTGAAATAACCTCTGTTTTAAATTCAGTTAAACAGCGCACACTTAAAAGAAAAATATGTGTATATATGTTTAGAAAGTTAACTAACTTCTGTATTCTTCATTCCAGGTGAACTAAAATCAAGAATATTGAAGTCAAATATCCATAAAGACTAAAGAAACGTAATACACAAAGATGTGGTACAAAATGAAATGATAAAAAGGAAAAACTTCTTAAATTTGAAATTATATGTAAAAAAAAGAGAAAAATTAATAAAACTTATGAACATATAATATCAAATAAAATTTTAAATAAGAATCGTGTTGAAGTTGATTTGTATAACTTGAATTAATAACAATAATATGTGATAAAATCCAATAAATTTGTGATAAAATTATGTAAATGAGTAAAATCACAGGAAGTTGTTTGTAGGTTAATGGTATTAAAATGGTTTGTAGATTAATGGATCAAATAGTTATAAATTTATGGAGAAATTATGGTTATCCAAAGAAAACAAATTTCAGTTTTTTATCATTTGTTGATAATTATAAATATTTTAGAGTATCATACATGAATTATAAGTAAAGGAAATAAATTCAACTCACATGATGAATTTCCAATGTATTTATCAAAACTTGTTTTTTATCAGATAAAAATATTACTTATATAATTATTCTTTAGTGCTTGCATATTACAATTTTCTTATTTGAATAATAAGTACTATGTCATATGTGTGAAGAATAATTTAACACACGGCTAGCCTATTTCTATATTTATTTAACATTAAAAAAACACAGGTAAATCACACACGCTACACAGAAAATGAAAACAGAAGAATATTAAAACAAGGAAAACTCCGACAATCATAATCGAGCAGCATTAGGCTCTAGGGTTAGAGCTCGTCTGGTACTAGATGGCATTGCTTTATTACAGTACATATTTATATAAGGACATTACATTAAAAAAACTTTTTTTCTATGTTATAATCGAAATAATTTAAAGCTAAATTATAATCGAAATAATTTGAGTGAATGGAATTTAATTGCAGTAATTATCCCACAATGACAGGGATGCACAAATGTTTTGTTAAAAATTATCCAAAAATGGCTTTTATTTAACATTATAAAATTATGAAACTGTAAAGAGATGACTAGAAAATGAAAAATAAATTGTATTTATTCCAATATAATGAACTTAAAAGGCGAATATATGTAAAAAAGATTAAAATGTGGTGATTTCATGACACTAAGAAATGCCACAAATATAAGGATATGACTAGAAAAATAAAAAAAAAACATAGTTACTTAATTAATAAATATAGATAGAGTTTGATTTTGCAAACATTCAAAATTATTTGAAATTCTAAAAATTCTTAGCATTGCTGAAAAATATTATTCTTTGAACAATATGCTAGGCCATATAAGAAAACATTCTTTTTTAGGATATTTGAAATTTTGGTCTCTTTGAAATTTGTAAAGATTATGTAAATAATGTTTATTTTAATTCCTTTATCACTTTCATGATCGATATACCAAATACAATTATAGGAGCGTATGTACAATAGTAGCATGTGAATAATTAAAAACCCTTTACTAGATTCGTTATTCTCAAAAGATTTACTAATTACAAAATCTGCATTGAAACATTTTTTAGATCACCAGAAAGTTTACAAATAATCGACATCTATGCTAAGGTAGTTACTATGGCATTACATGTCAAATTCAATGTAGGTCAGAGAATAACAATTGATCGTAGAATTCAATTTATAAAAATGTTAGGTTAATCTGTGGTTTGGGTACCCCTTTCTCGTCAAATGGGCAATACATGCGCCAAGCGTGGTAACCCTGGCTATTTCATCCTAAATGTACTCCTTGTGTCAAAAAGTACACTAGAATATGGAAAAATGATAATTTTTCTCCTTATTCTAATGCATTTCTTGTTATGTAATTCGTAAAAAAAAACATTGTTTTTGTTTTCGTTGCCATACCAACGGTAAAATTCGTAAAAAAAACGGATTTCGGTTTCGTCGCTATAGAACCGTCGTTTTTGCGTAGTGTCTCGGAGCATTCAACTCCGCGAGACAAAACGCGCCAGTTGGCGACTTTATGAAAATGTGCCAAGCGGGGGACCCAAAGCACATTTTCACCAAATGTTATTTCAAATTTTTGCAAATTTTTGTAAGAGAATGTATCTGTCTAGTAAAACGGCTTCTTTTCCTTAAGCAAATAGAGTTATTAAAAGATGGCATCAAATATTAAAAGTATCAATAATGTGATATACTTCAAAATGTTGGATATTTGCCACACCATCAATCTTGCTGAGATTTAGGACTATTTAAAAAAAAAAAGGAAAGTTATTATTTTACATCTGAAAGACACATGGAGAAAATTAATAGTAGCTTCCACTAAAAATGATTTCATTGCAAAAAGAAAAAAAAATCATTCAGATTTTTAAGACTAAATCTTATTTCCACTCATTCTTCAGATGCTACTTCTATCTTTAAAGATTTAGAACAATACACTCATATCTTTCTTTGTATTGATGCAATGAGACCTATGCTTCAGTGCTTTGTAAAGTGCTTGACAAAAAGGAAAACAGTTTTTTGTAATTGGTAAATAACAAAAAGGTAACGATATCCATCGATGAATTAATATCTGCTTATTTTGTTTATAATGATTTATCAACAACATCTGATAAAAAGTAAGTAAATCAACGTTAGAAAGTGATAAAGACAATTATTATATTTTTTCTAAGTTTACAATAATAGTCCCACAATATCCATTTCTACTCCTGACATTTCAACATACTCCTTAAACCCATGAAAGATCAAATCAACATATCTATTTTTCCTTTGAAATTTCAGCAATATTTTTTTCTTTTTCATCTTGATATTTACAAGCACGATGAAAAAAAAATTTTTTTTTCAAAATTATATTTTTTCTAAGTTTACAATTTTAATCATAATCAATATTTATTGATAATCCTAATTTAACTTTCGTATTAAAATTTTTTAATTTAATAAAAAAATATATTATTTAAAATAATTTTCTTGCGATTATGATAAATTTCTGCTTTTTTTTTTTTTTTTTTTTTTTTTTTTAGCTAGTTTCAGTTTCTTTTTGTGTTTTTGTTAGCTTTTAATTTCAAAACTACCATTTAATATTATACAGGCGTTTTTTTATTTATTTAAATTTTTTTGCAAACCAGTTAATAAAATCTAAAGACAAGCATGTCTTGTCTTTCTAAAACGTAAAGACAAGCAGATATTTTTCACTGACATACATTAAAACCATTCCAAAATGCTTACCATTCAATTAAAAAAATTCATTTTCTTACAAAATATTTTTATCGTTTTTTAATTACGTGACTT
This sequence comes from Latrodectus elegans, assembly GCA_030067965.1. NCBI lineage: Eukaryota > Metazoa > Arthropoda > Arachnida > Araneae > Theridiidae > Latrodectus > Latrodectus elegans. The sequence continues at coordinate 50,960,538 of CM057810.1, forward strand.
ATTTTATTTTCTAAAGTTTGAATATTGATTATTTTGCTTCAATCTTCTACATGGTCTATGTTTTGTATATAAAACACATACATACTAATGTTTTCAAAAAACATTCCGTTTTTTATGTCATATTCAATAATAAAGAGTATTCTCTCATTTTACTTATAAAATTGATTTTATGTCTTCAGTATTACACTCTGAAGTTAAAATTTAGATATATAAACCGTTATCATCAATATACAAAATTAGTTTATTACTTTTATTTTAGCATTGCACAAAAGCTGCTCTTACTTCACACTGTACAGAAACATCTTTTCAATGAAACTAAATCATTTTTAAGCAACTCATATAAGATGCATGTCGGATTAACTTAGACCCTGATTACTTGTTTCATTCAAAGAAAATAAATTCAATGAATCCCTTTTGTTAGATTCGTTTTCTTTAAATGGTTTTGTGCCACTCCGTGTAACTTTCTTTACCTCTGGGTATTGTTCAGCCAGATTATAGAATTCACAAGGGTCTTTCTCGATATCGTATAAGCAGGCTTCTTTGTTTGGATCGCATCTTTTATCCGCCGAGGGAGGTACACCTTCGCACCTAGCTCTGGGAAAGGTCAGACATCCGGGAGATTTGCAGTTAATCGCCAAGCGAGGATCCTTGGCATATTTTCTCCAGAGTACTCTAGCTGCTTTGGAACGCTTTAGAAACTTCAAATATGTCTGTAATTATGTTGGAATCACGATAAGTTATATGTATGAAATTATACAAATAACTAAATTTATAAAAGATTAATTAAATAATCTATTTGCATAATTAAATAATCAGCCATCACAAACTATTACTATTGTGGGAAAAAGATTTTCAAACAATCATTTTAAATTTACTTTTTGCACATAAATTAATAATAAAATTTCTACATTATACTAAAAATAAATATTTCTTTAATTACTTAATTCTTTTTAAGCACATAAATAAGAAAATACTATATTTCAACAATTTCACAGTAATGTTAATTAATGAATCCTTATTAAATTAACCTAGAAGGTATGTAATATTGTTATGTGTATCAATATTCTTATTTATACAATAAATATTATAATTTTGATAGCAAATATATGATCAGAAGCAAAACAAAATAGAGGAAAAGAGTGCATAGTTTTTCAAATCTTTATTTATAAAAGGATTTGAAAAGGTATGCATTCCTATTTGGTTTATTTCTTAATTTAGTGTTTAAATTTAAGTAACTAAACTTCTATATTGCTGTATAACAAAACAAACTGGTTTACTAAAAATTCAATTATTTAATTTTTAGTACAAATTTTTTTTAATTTTTTTACCATAATAATATTTAGCATAAAAATAAACATTTTTCAGAATTATATATTAGTAACATAATAATTACTATATATAATAATTAAATACATTTTTTCTTAAATATGTTATCGTCAATAATTGTAGAATGTAATAACCAGTAACTATCAAATATTTAAATCTAAGATTTTAACAGATTTATAATTTAGTAGTTTTAATTTGGTAAATAATCAAATATTATTCTACAATTATAATAAAAAATATATTTATTACTTATATTGTGCATTCAATAAAATTTTTGTACAAAACTTACATAATATTAAAAATGCATGCTATGGAATCTTTTTTCAGAAACAGATCAGTGATTAATACATAAAAAAGGAAAAGCTGCGAAAAGTGATTATTTCCTGACAATTTTTAATATTCATTATTTTTTATAACGTGGCGAACAGAAATATTTATTACAAGGGATTAATTTAATTTCTGTATACCACATATAGACCTCAATGATGTTTATTTGTTCTATAAATTCATATTTCAATTTCCTGAAAACAGTTTTAGCGATAATGAAAATATAAATTTTTCGTAATTATAGATATTTTAACAACACATTTTAAACAAAATTACAAGAAAATATTTATAACGATCTTAAAGATAAAATTAAATAAAAAATATAAAAAATATCTTTAAATATCATTTTAATTTCTTTAGATATAGAATAATATCAAGGACATTTAAATATTACATACATATTATTCAATAGTCGAAAACCTTGATCTGGAAACGAATTATAATTTTTTCAGAAAAGAGAGCATTCTTCAAATGATGGATTTGTTGTGTTTTGAGTATTAAATAACATTACAAAACGTTAAATAATAAATTTGAAATAAACTAAGGAGATTTGTTTCACGATTAAAAGAAGAAATTTTAAAGTATATTTATCATATTTAACACAAATAATAAATCTAATTACACACCCTTTTATATAGCTTGAGAACTGCAACCGGTGATCTAGGTGGCAAGCCTTTTATAAGTTTACCATTTTTGTCATACCATCCATCAAATGTTCCATTGTAATAGCTTCCCTTGACCAATTTGTAGTTTTTCCATCTAATACCTTCCACATTTGCCTCTTTGTCCATGTTGAGCAATATTTCTTGCCTCGGTGAAGGTGTGTTGTGAACAAAAGAGGGCCACTGATCCACTCCATCAATGTTTTTCAAGATTTTTGGAGTTTCAGGCCCACCTAGAAGAAAGAAAGGATTGACGCTGAGTTTCATATTTCTTGTTCACCATAGAAATTGCATAAAAATATCTAAAAAACCTCACGCTTGCATCGAAAAAATGTAAACAGTTTGTTAACAATGAATTTCTAAAACTCAATAATTCTTACTTAAGTAGAAAATTAAGTTAAATTTCCTGCCATTTTCCTAGTTATGAAACATGTATCAGCATTTAAATTAGCATGAGTCACTGTGCTTAACATAAAATTATAAAATAGAATATTCTCATCAAGATAACTTAAAACAACTAATTAAATGCAAAAGGGTAGAATTTTTAATAATTTTTTTATCAAAGAAGAAGTACCTATGTATAATATTGAATTCTCCAAGGGTTTTTAATTATGATCATATATTATTTTTCTTATAGAAATAGACTTTGAATATTTCTGGAAAAAGAAGACAAAACTTTTTTAAAAGTTCAGAAAAATATTATTAAGTATGATATTATAATCAATAATTTGCTACAATACAAAATTATTTATTCAAAAAATATCAACTGCAATTATTTCTTTAGTCATTAGTAAATTTAAATATGATATTAATAATATTTCTATAATTATTATGTGTGGAAGGTATATTTACTAAGAGGATTTTTTCTGTGTAACCATAATTAACCTATTCTCGAAAATAGTTTTTTTTTTATCTTAAAAAATGCACATTCTGATAAAACTTATATTTACGTTTAAAAATCCCAATTTTTATAACATAAATATTAATTTTTATAGTATTTCTAATATGATAGATTATTGAACATATACAGGATCTTAAAACAAGGAAGTATATTAAAAAATCGAAATTAAACACCCAAATAAATCAAAAAATGTTCAGGTATTATGCATTCTTTAAAAACTTAGGCATTCAGAAATTTAAATGTTGTTTCTCTTTAGTGATATAGTTCTAATAGTTAATCAAAAATCAGTAAATGTTTCTACTTGAAATTTTAACAAACATTATTCTGTGACACACCCAATAATATTCCCTATCAGAAAAAGTATTATTTATAAGAATAAATCAATACCTTGTTCATGCAAGTTTCATCAAATGAAATTTTAAATTATTTCATTTATTCTAGTCTGCATTAATCAGCTACATTTGTTTATTTTATTGCATTTATTTGGTGTAATCTAACATAAATTTTTTATTAAATTATTGTGAATCATAATGATTGTCTCAGAATCTTCAGAATTATGTTTAATCTTCTTATTATTGTCTTCTTATTTCCTAACAATCCGAATTTATATTTCTTCTAAGCCTTCCAAATCAATATCTTCTTCAATTCTTTCGATGTTGTGAGTTAAAATGATTTTGATTTAAATTAATAATAGGTTTTTACCCTTCCTAATTAGAATAAGAATAAACATTTTAATTCTGTAATTTTATAAACTTATATCTTAGAACAATATATTTTTGAAAAGCGCATGAACATTTATCATATTATTATTCAAATGAATGTTCTGTATTATTTTTTATTAGTTTTATATAAATAACTTACAAAACTCAAAACATTGATATGAATAATATCAATGTTTGATTGAATGAAAATCTTATCGAATTCTCATTCAGACAAATTTATAACATATAAAAATACTCATTTTTACGCAGAAGCAATAAATCGTTAAAAGACTACTACTATATTATTCACTATTATATTTAAAAAAGAAATTAAAAGTAATTGTCAAAATTGCAGACCTTTATACAAAATATTCTTGTATATATTGCCTCTTTTATGTTTTATAATATGCAAAAGTATCACAGAAAAATTAGAACAACATCGGAATAACAAAATAATTAATAAATAACACAATTAGTTTAGAAGTTCTAATATGAACTACTTATAAGCTATTTATGCTTGATTAATAGATTAACAAAAAATTTAAGTCAAAGGAATTTATATCTATTAAAAACAATTAAAACAAATTAAAACTGACAATAATTGTCTTTTAATTCATTAATTATTAAACAAATAATTTTGAAATATGTCCTTTGCTTAAAGTTTATTATTCTATGCTTTTTAAAGTGCTTATTTAATTATCCATTTATCATGATATATGATTTTCCTTAAACAATATCCCAACTCTTTAATTATAGGATTGTCCGTTATAAAACTTACCTGCAGCAGAAAGTAAGGTTGGCAACCAGTCACTAATGTGCATCAAATCGTTGTATACTCTACTACGATGACGCAAGAAAGGGCTCCAGAGGAAGGCGACCCCTCTAACACCTCCCTCCCAAAGATTGTATTTGCTGCCTCTGAGAGGATAGTTTGATCCTAGGCATCCATCAGTTCCATCCACAGCTCCTCCGTTGTCGGTGGTGAAAATGAACAGTGTGTTATCAAGCATACCGGATTTCTCCAAAGCATCGAAAATTTCACCAACAGAATGGTCCAGTGCTGATACCATCCCTTTAAATAATTATCAAAAAGATGAAAAAAAGAAATTGTGATGCGGAAGAATTAATTTTCTTCATTGTTTTTCATAAAAATATCTTATTGTAAAAATGTCTTGAATTTAAGTATGTTTAAGAAAAAAAAATTGTGCAAATTATTTGTCGATAAATATTTATAAAAAATTCTTTTTTGAGAAGCCGTCTCTAAGTAATTCCAGTCTATTAAAAAAATTTTTTTTCTATATTATTTAAGAATAAACATTATAATATGGATAAGAGAGAATTAGACAATCAAAACTACTCTCGATGCAAATCAAAAAGAAAAGATTAAAATTATGAAGAACATATTTTAATGAACTTGAGAAAATTTTAATCATTATAAAATAAGGGATACTTTTATTTTTAGGATTTGTTTCAGAAATCCTCTTATAAAATATTAAAATAATCGAGGAAAATTTATTAATTTCGTTTTAATTAATTATTGCTTTAATAGAAGGATTCGATGTTTGAAATAAATAGGGAAAAACGTTTAATTTTAAGATGACTTTAAGCATTTTATAACTTAATTTTTAAGATACTTACTTTAATTAAACTAGATTTTTTTAACTAAGAAATTTCTTTGTAAATATCACAAAGGTATAATCAATTCAATACAAATAGTTACATTAAATTTTCAACAAAATTCTTTAATTGAGTTTGAAAATCAAAATTAACCTAAAATATAATGCTTATTGAGAGGGACCATGTAATTGCCAGTACATGCCCATATACGGTTTTCCATTAGCTAATTGCCATTTGAACAACGGTGGCCGCTTTTACCGACGTTGGGCTAATTATAGTATATTTTTACAGATAAAAATGAAATATTTATCTATTTTTATATGCTAATAATTTATATAATGTAAAGTTAATATATAAGTATTAGAAATCCATTAAATTAATGCTGAATTTTACTGACTAATTGAAATTTGAAATAAACACTTGACAAACATTAATTGAAAAATACTGAATTGGTTATTTTAGAAAAATGTAAGATTCTCTACATATAATTGTCATATATCAACTTGTTTGCGACTGTTTAGAAGAAATATTCTGAAAACATTCCATTCAAGTTTAGATCTGAAACAATATGTTGTTAATTGATATAATTTTCTCTCAGATTTGATATCTTATCCAACAGAGACAAACCAAGATACTAATCATTATAGCTATTTAAAAACTTATAAAAAAGCAGCAATGCTTCAAAGTTTCAAATTTTTTATCAATTCTCAAAAATAAGAACTTTCGTGTCAAAATTATTTTTTAAAATTCAAATTTAAAAATCTTGTTTGTGAAAAAAGTAATGCCTTTTAGAAGTAAAAAAACAAAATTCTTACCAGCAAACTTTCTTCGATTTTCATCTTCAATGCCGACTAGTGGCTTAACGTATTTTTCTGGGACTTGAATGGCATTGTCGAAATTTCCACTGTGCGGAGCTTGTTGTCCAAAATAAAGAAATAAAGGCTACGATAAAAAAGGAAAAATTTCATCGATGAAAATTATTGTATTTTAACAAATTAATCTATAGATATATTTACATTTTCAATTCGTAAGTGAGAATTTTTAATTCTATTCTAAAAGCTAAATTTATTGACTACCGCTGTTATTATTTTTAATTTTTAGAAAAACTAGACTTATTCTAAAAATTAAAAATAATAGCTGTAAATTTAATAAGTCATTTTCAATTTTCAAAATAACTTAGACATGACGAAATCATTTTCAAATTCTTATTTTTTTACGTGTATACTTACAATAAACAAATAAATAGTAAAAAATGCTCATATTTCTAGAATTTTATATAAAAAAAACATAATTAAAAGTAAATAAAGAAAACATATTGTTATGTGTAATGTTTATTTTACATTGTTTTATTAAAATTAAGGGAATTTTGAATATGTAATATTATCAGTTTATAATAACTCTATTAAAGTAATAAAAAAAAGTTGATATATCTTCCTGCTCTATAAAAATAAAGTTTGGGTTAAAATTATGATCTCCATTATCTCTGATTAATATAATGATATTGAAATATATTCAGACAATGTTGCTCTCAGAAAAATATTATTAGTTAAAATTAGCAGCTAACCCTACAGTTTTCAAGAACAATTATTGAAATTTCATTTTATCTTCTGATTTAGAGTTAAGAAGTCTGTAAGTCTTTCTGTATACTTTAAGAATTACTTCTAATCCTTACAAACTGAATTGATATAAAATATTACAGCATACTCTGTAAACACAGAATTATCATTGTGTTTACTTTAGAGCTATAGGAAAGTTTTATTTAAAAAATGATCCACTGGTAGTAATTTTTTTTACTAATAATTTCATTCAAAAAATAGCAAACTGATTTGAGTAATAAAAAAATCATTGCGTGTTAAGCATTTGCTTAAAATATGTTAAATGTTTTCAAAAAAAATGTATTTGGGATCAGATATTGTCATTTTTTTAAAATTCTATTTTAAAATCATATTCTGATAAATGATTTCTTCTACAGAACGTAAGATGACCTCTTCTCTAAAGTTTTACTCCATTGTTTTGTACCATTAGGAGAAACATATGTTCATTAAATCCATATTAGCATAAAATTTCCTTTTTTCCTAACCTTTGCCGGATTGTGCTTCAATATAACTTCTTTTGCTTTTTTGGTAAATAAATCTGTGCCGTACATTCCTTGGAAGCCCCATTCATTCTTTTCACCATTGTGAAGATCCAAACCCGTGATATTGCCCTGAAATATTAAAACAAATATGAGAATATTAAGAACATGCAATTTATCATTATATTCATATATTTCATTGCAAACTAATTAATTATAAAAAAAAATTTCTCTACCGTTTCTGGTGCATCCATATATTTATAATATTATTACTTATTATTAAAAATAAAGTGAAATTTCTTTTAGTCAACGTGGGCAGTTTGTTTTGTTAAGATTAATTTCAGTACATATTTAAATGTATTGGAAAATTATTGTAATCAAATACCAAACAATATTTATTGTAAAGCTCATGAAAAATCCTGGATAAAATTTATGAAACGGGACAGTTATGATGAAAATTTAAAAAATGTTTATAAAAAATTTGATAAATGGATTTTTTGCTGGATAAGCAATGATTTCCTATTATTAATTCAATATTTAAAAAATCACAAAATTATTTTCGGAGTTGAATTTTTAAATAATTAATTTCATTATTTCCTATTCACGATTAAAAATTCACAGAATTATTTTCTGAATAGAATTTTTAATTAATTTTTGATATATTTTATTTTGTTACCTGCATATTTATTACTTACTACTATAAAATAACTAAAATTTTGGCATAATTTTTTAAAATAATTGTTAAATGTGTATATGGTAAAAATAAACATGAAATAACATACAGATTTTGCGAAATGTGTGAAGTAATCCTCAACTCCAGTGTAGTAACCAAAAAAGGAATCAAAACCTCTTTTTAGAGGAAGATATTCCTCTTTGAAGAAACCTAAATGCCACTGAAAAAAAAATTTATTTCAGTTTTGAATTTGCTAAAATACAGATAAATATTTAAGACATCTATATTTATAATTTTCAAAAAGAATAGTATAACAGTTAATTCAAAAAAGTTTCTTACCTTTCCAACTGCATGAGTATCATAATTTAACAATTTTAAGTATTGGGGTAGAATTTTCTCATTTAAAGGTAAACCCCAAGGTGAATTTGCAACTATAACTTCATGCTGAAATCCTAGGGAAAAAGAAGAGAATAAAACTATGAATGTATTAAAATAATAAACTAGAATTATCAGATGCGGCAAAAGTAACCTTTACAAAGTTATTCAAAAATGAATAATCTTTTATGATAATCATTTAATACGCCTTATTAAAGTTTCTAATAACCTTAATTGATAGACTTTCCCCAAAAATTTTGAAACGTTTTACTGAAAGACAATATAATACCATTATAACTCATATTCTTGGTATGAATTTACCAGTATAAGCATTTATAAACTTAAATAGCTCTTAATTGGATAACTTTTAATATGATGATACAAATAATAATTGGATAACTTTTGATATATGATAATACAAATTATAAAGAACTATTATATTTTATAATTAATAATTTCTCTCTCACACTCACCGAGTTAATTTTAAAATGATATAAAATATAAAGCAAGAAATATTTCCTATTTAACGAAATCAAATTTAACAAAAATAATATGTGAAGAAATGAACAGTCAAACATATATTTTACTATCATCTAATATTTTTTACCATCCCCTAATTTAACAAGTTCCAAAAATAGTAAAAAATTCATAATGCAAAATTATATTTTAAAAAGACTTTTAGTTTTGTTATTTATATTAATTATAGAGTATTGTTGTAATGTTAAATGCATATTTTTATTATCCTGTATTATATTCACACACACAGATACATACATACAAACACACGTATGTATATATATATATATATATATATATATTCATTTGCTGCGATATTTACCAAGTCGAATGGGGTATTTTCCAGTCATTAGCGATCCTCTAGAAGGAGAACAAGTTGGAGCAACATAGTAATTATTCAATATTATCCCATCTCTTGCAATCGCATCAATATTTGGAGTTGGGATTTGTTTAGAGCCGTGGAAACTAACATCACTCCATCCCTAAAAATTAATTTATGAAAAAAATTATGCTTACTTAAATCGAGATAAAGTATCTTTATTACACCTGAATGAATATAGTTCATTCATCAATTTTAAAATAAATTTCTTAGCTGATGTTGTTGTGTAATTGTATTGCTGTTTACATTCTATAATAAGAAAATTTATTCATTTTCCCATATTCTTTTCATTATAATTATCAAAGTGATCTCACACACATATTATAAAATATCATCATACATATGTTACTTTTCATATGATTTATACATATAACTTAATAAGCTACTAAACTTAAATGTACAATTTAAGCTTAGTAGTTTTTTAAATTATCAATGTATAAACTAAGTAGTTTATATAAGATTATCAAGTTAATATTTTCATGTTCTCAAAGAATATCCCATTTATGATTATTAGATAACACTCTTATGAAATTTTAATGGTCTTAAAATATTAATCATTACCTTAATGTTGTTTCTAAATTACATCAGACAAAAAAAAGAGACGCAAAATAATAATAATATATAAAAAAATATTAAACTTACAGTAAAAATAAGTTTAAATTTTTTGTATAATGTATATTGCATAGATAAATAGTTTGAAAATATTTTTAAATTCAAAATCATATCCAGTTTGGTATAATTGTCTTAGAAGGCAAAAAACGATACAAGTTCTCTTTTTAGTACCTTTTCTATTTCTATTTATGTGATTCTTCTCAATAAAAAAAATCATCTTTAAATATTTTACTGCATCTTGAAATTATACAGAATTATAATTGCATCGATTGATTAATTACGAAAATTACAAAAGCATAAATTAATAAGATAACACATTACACAATAACTCTCGTTTCTTATATTAGTAAAATAGCTAAGAAGATTGCCGGCCAACTTGTCTAGTGGTCAGTGTGCCTGACTACGAAGACGGAGGTCCTGGGTTTGAATCCCGATTCAGGCATGGATGTAACTTCTCTCTCTCTCTCTCTATCCTGTTTTTGTCATTTCCTTGTGTGTAAATGAGGTGTGAATGGTTGCCTACCCTATAAATGTCCCTATGACATGTACTGAAGAAGTCAGACAACACACCAAATAAGGTTCAGTTGGAAAAGGGGAGCAGCGCACCCCAATTTGCCAGCCTAGCTGGTATACGAGAACAATAACAACAGTTATGAGGATTAAAGGTAAAGTTGCTATAGTGCTTAAGAATCTGTTATTTCAAATAAATAAGATAAACATACCAAATCATCGACAATCATGAACACGATATGAGGCGGCTTGGATTCCTTTGTGGTACATAGACCTAACAAAGCTAAAACAAAAGCCGATCGTGTTAGAACACCCATCTTCATAGGACTCTAAAAGATAACCATTAAAAATAGGAATTAAACTCCTTTTATGTTGTAAGGTAATATAAAAATTGAATAGAGCAAAATCATTTTAGATAATGATCAAAATATCTTGAATAATTAAAAAAAATTTATTATAACAATTAAAGAAAATGTGCGTGAGCACATTAAAAAAGTTTCGCTTCGATTCTCTGACATCATTCAACATTTTTATATAAGACATGAATAATTTTGATTTTAACTAATAAAATATTTTACGGGAAATATTTCATTAATTTGATCCACACCAAATAATGCAATTAAAATATTCATATTAATAGGGTTATTAAAAAATGCAAAATCATTCTCCTCTAAATATAATTTTGAATTTTATAGAAAAAATCTGAAGTTCCACTCTTACTTAGAAATATAACCATCCAAAAGAGAAACTGGTCTCTCTTTTATAATAAAACAATTGATATCAGCATAAAATTGTCAATAAGCAACTGATTTGCCACTATACTTCCAGTATATAGTTGTCTATAGTATTACTGTTTAATTTAGCGCCCAAGCGTATGGAAGCTGTTATTGTTTTAACCAATAAATTTTTTTATCAAAAATTAATAAATTTTTATATAATTTTTTAGTGTATACATAACAAGTACAACATATTTGAAATAAATATTATTTTGTTATTTTTATTTTTTCCTGATGTAGCAATTGTAATGGCCATTAATATGTGTTTGAAGTTCTATGTACAATATTACTTTTAATGCTTACAAATTTATACAACTTAATGCGAATTATAAATGACGAAACGAGTTTTTCTCAAAATTGAACAGAGTTTTCTAGTAGTTGCCTTAAAACATGTTACTTATCTTTTACCTCTTAAGATGTAAAATTTTGACTGTTATAACAAAATGTAGACAAAATATTTTTACATTATTTCATTCAATATGTATCTGTGAGATAATATTTAAAGTTTATTTTCATATTATGAAAAAAAATTAATATTCATTTGCTTGTATTTTTAATAAGATTGATATTACTGCCAAAGAGAAATAAGAGATGGAATTATTTTTAATAAATATGGAATGTTTTTTTCTTTTTTCAAATTATTTCTTTGTTAGAAAGAAAAATTCTACTATTCATAAATTAAAAAAACAATGGCATAAAATTGAGATATTTTTTTCACAAGAAAAATTAGAAAAACTGCAGGTGCAAGTAAAAGAAAATTTCTTCGAAAACTGTTACATTTTACTTGTATCTATAAGATACTTTAAGTCTTTTCTTATGTAAGTAAAAACACTTGAAGCATCTTATGAATACAGGCAAAGCCTTTGGACGATTTAATGATCCTTATATTTTAATGTGACGATGGTAAAGCATAAACTTATTATGACTAGTTAGAAAAGCGGAGTTATTTTTAAGACTCGAAATTAAATAAAAGCTATCGATATGAATTAATTGATAGCATAATTGACTAAAAAAGTGTAATTTTGGGGATTCAGACATTTATTAGTTCAAAATTATAAATTCATTGTTATTAAACGAACAAATGTCAAGAATTTCAATTTTTTTTAAAAACTGTGAAATAAAGAAAAATATTTTGGACATTTTTCATATAATGTATGTAGAAAACTGATTTTGTACCGACGAAATCATGAATTTATTGAAATGTACTAAAATACAGGTTTTTAAAAATGCTTCAAATACATGTTTGCATGATTCATAAATAACTAATTAATTTTAAGTTCATCCCTCATCGAAAGCTTTTTAAAGCTTTTGAGGAAATAATCTTGGCAAAAGAGAAGCTCCTGGTATTGAAGAATTACACCTCGGATCTCTAAAGAAATTTTTTAACTTCACAGACGAAATGAGAGACCGTGGTAGATATAACTAAGTTACTTTCGATTTTTAGTTTTATACAAAATGCTTTTAACAGAAGTGCTTTGAGCCTCAAATCCAATACTAAAGATGAGAGGGATTATTTTTCTAGATATTAAGTAATAAAAACGCGTTATTTTCATGATTAAGAAATTGCAAAGTTCAATTAATTATCAAATTAAAGGCAGAAACAGCTGAAAAGCTATTCTGGGAAACGAAAATATTTTCTATTAATTTTTTTTATTTATTATGGGCAAACGATGAATCTGAGAAAAATGCTTGAAAATTAAAAGAGTTTTTCAATTTATGGAAATTATTTTTCATATATTATACTTTTATATATTATCATAAATTATTATTTTATAGCTTACATCAGCAGTAGCAAATCGTATAATACTATCTACGTACCAAAAATTGATAAATGTAGTTTTACTACCTTGATGAAATATTAATTCATTTATTTAATTATATTTTAATTTAGTTAAAATAAGACTATAATTTTAATAGGTAAAATTTAACATAGCTAAAGTATATAAACAATAATCACTTTTTCTCACACATATATTCATGAAACAAAATATAAACCATTTCCCACTATTTGCTCTAAAATTAAAATTTAAATTTTACGATCATAGTTCAAAGAAATTACAATTCCATCTGTTACAATATAAGGAGGTTTTATTTTATTTACTAATATCTGTAAATTTGAAAGGCAACAAATATAATTTACAATGCCTCTTTGTTACCACATCAAATCTTAGAAATATTTTTCAATAATATTTTGAATTATGTTAACATCAATATTTTTATTCTTTGTTAGGAATAACTATGTCTCGAGATTGATATTAATGAGGTTTATACACTCCTTTTCTCTGACTTCTGTATTTGTGAGCAAAATGTTACTGTAGAAGAAAAATCAAAACTATCTGGTTCATATTTCTAGTTCACATTACTAGCATGAATGAAAAGAAAATGCAGTAATTAATTTTAGCAATTCTCTTATAATATATTGAGTCTCATTAAAAGTAATACCGAGAATTTCTTCAAAAATAAGCTAATTTTACTTTCAAGTAATTTTCTCAAAAAGAACACTAACAGTATTTCGCATTTTAAAGAAATCATATTTTAGTTTATCTTTCAGGTGCCTTCAAAACTTTCCAAAGTTTTCTATCGGCTCCTCATCATTCTAGTCTAGAGTAGCGAAACATGTTTACTTTCATCACATATATTTATTTTAAGCATCCTTTAGTTAACATTGATATTAACATAACATTGATACAATATAATTTAAAGGGTTATGATAATTTTTGAAACTATGTGAATTACATTAATTATTTAATATATTACTTTAATTCGTATGATGTGAGAAATTTATGTGAATGAAAGCATGCAAATCTTTAACGTAATTAAGTAATTTTACAATAATATAAATTAAACAAAACAATGTAAATAAACGATTTATATCGGTATAATCATCTATTGGGTTGTTTGGAAAGTAATTTCGTTTTTCTCACCTGGATCAGCTTTTTTCTAGAAAAAAACCAACCTCTTTATAATTGTGAAATCGTGCTACTACCAGAAAGATGGTTAAAAGCTATTGGACTAGATTGGACAATATGCAATGCAATACGTTTTTCATATTCATGAAAAACGAAATTACTTACAACCCAATATTATAAAATTTGCTTAATATGTAGTTCATGAGTTTAAAAAAAATAGTACAAACTCAAGTTAGTAGAAAACACATTTCAGTAGAAAAGTGTTTCCCACACACATGGACCAAAAGCAACTTTCAGCGAAATAACAAACATTAATATTCTACCTAAAAACAATAAAATGTTACGGAATATAAATTGCTTTGCTAAGAATGAAAATAAAATTTATAAGCCACTATAATTAAAACAAGAAACAAAGAGTCTTTATTGAATGCGCAGAAACATCATAACGACATTTTCTTCCGGTTGGTCTCATATGGAATCATTAAAAATAGATTACAATTGTTAAACACAAAAGCGATTTTAGTTGCTAGATTTGTACACGTTAAGATGAATTTGTATGCATCTTTGTGTGTTCCTGCGTTACATCCTTTACCCATTTTTATAGATCCTAAAAAGGAAGAGATTGTTCTAGATAAAAAAAAAAAATTTCGGTTCCCTTCTTCCTTGACTATAGCTTGCGTGTTCATGCACAATCATGCGTATGTGAGAAAATTATGATATAGTAATAAGATAATTGCAAAGGATTCTGCTAGTATATACTGCTGGAATAAAACATGATCCAGAAATTAAAACCACAAGCTCTAAAATACATCACGGCTCAGTGATTAAACCCACAAGTCTCAGCACTTACTTTAAGTTAATAATTAAATAAATTGCTGTCTTGAAACAAAATTTAAGTAGGAAAATTATTTTATTGTATTTAAAAACGAAGGGTGAGACGATCAATTTCTTATATTTAATGGTTTTTGCAATAACAGGAGTTAATAGTTAAAATATAAAACCTGATTTTTTTTTTAAAATAACACTTCTCTAATGTATATGGTTACAAAAGTACAATCTTTAAGGAATGATTGTCATTAACATTATTACTGCAGAAATATATACTTGTACAAAACTGAAGCACTTTATATATTCAGAATATATTGTATTACAAACTATGAATATGTAAATTATTTTACATTAAAAATAACAAAAAAATATATTGAAAATAGTGATGAGTCTTTTAGCGTGCAAAACTTTTAGCCTACGAAATTTGCTTAAAAAAATGGTCTTGGAAAAATATGTGTATAAACAATGAAAATTAAAATTTTAAAAGTTAAAATATCAAGATTTATTTTAGAAGAAAATTTTTAAAATAGCACTAATATAAATTGCATAATTTAAGCAAGAAAGCTATATCATATATCCATGCAGAGATCAAATACAGAAATCGTAATAAAAATTTTAATTTTCTAAGGATAAACTAAATTCAATGAGAATAAGTACTTTAATTTATTTTTTTCATGACCACTTTCACTAATATAAATTCTATAGCAAAGAATAAAATATCAGAGGTTAGACTGTATCAAAAAATAGTTCTACTAAAAATATACATTACACAACTATTTTTTTAAAAGAAAAGAGAGTTTTTTTAAATTAAAAATTACGCTTGGAACGAAAACATTAAATTAACTAAATATATTCAACAATTCATTACCCAGAGCCTATTGTAATATAGGGACATTAAAAAGAAATACGTTGAAAAAATGAAGAAATATGTTAATTGTACAATAAATATAATAAAAGTATATTGAACAAAAAATTTTTAATAATCTACACACTTTACATATTTTATTCTACTTGAAATTATAACTAAACTAATAATCAAAATAGTTATCTTAATAACCCTTGAATAAGAAGTTAACTAATGTTTACTCACTTAAAGGAGACACTTGGAATCTACAAGTTTTGATACCCTAACATCAAATGTCCGAATTATGACCATCGTTTCTTTTGGTCACCTCAATCGATTGCAAAATTCAACAAATTAGAGTGCAACAACTCCAAGTAGCTGAACTTCATTTCAGAACAGAGCTATTACGAAGATCAATGAAGGGGTAAAATATTGCTTTGGTCTTGTTTAGAGTGACCACTTCCAAATAACAACGTTTCGCTTCACATAACACGTAAGAACGTCTGAGCTAATTAAAGGCTTAATATATTACAGACATAAGGGATTATTTTGGTGACATACGCTGATAATAAAGTAAAGAAAAATAAAATACGTATTAGTTTATTGTAATACGAAAAAAACAGTTTCATAACTACCAAGTTTAAAAGTACTTAATATTGACAATATCTTAAATATGCACCTTTAACATTTACAACACGGATAAACAAACTTTCCTTTATGAATTTTAAGTTTTACATTCTTAAAATATATTTTATTCCTGCCAAAAAAATGTAAAGATAATTTTACATTACATCATCATATATGAAATTTAGTATATCTAGCCATTCAAAGAATACTATTACACATTCAATTAAACATTTAAAAAATTATAAAAGTTTCATTAAAATTGAACCTTATGAGAAATGACTCACGTATTCAGCACCCTATCAATAAGACACTATATTTCAGATTCTGCTAAAAAACCTAATGTGTGGCAATTGAATTTTACATTCCGGATCAAAATTTTCCGGATCACGATTTTAAAAGTCTGATGAGATCATGATAGTTATTCGGAATCTCAGAATCAGTTTTGAATGGATGTCTAGCGTGTCTTGAGTTTAACAGGTGAGCAAATAATTAATGAGTTTGTCTTTAAATATTAACCACTTATGAAAACAACTTCTACCTTATTAGTGGATTTTCAAAACAGTTTGGTATCAACACTTTAAACTGAAGCTATTGAAAAGATGAACTCAAATGACCATAAAGTGACAATAAATAAAAGAATGGGTGAATTTTATTCATTATGTCTAGTCTAACTTTTATCAATGTATAACAAAAAAATATCAAAAAATATAAGTGTGCAAAGAATTTTTATTTACAATAAAAAGCACTAAATAGAAATTTAAAATGTTTAAATCTTGAATTACTTATCCTTTATATTTAGTCAAAATTATTTTAAATATTGTTAATCAATATTTGCCTTGTAACTTTCCCTTAAATATCTTGAATGATCCCCTAATTTTCTGTCAATATTGTATATCATTTAATGAGAATAAATGTACAGTTCAATGATTTTTTAAACAAAAAATAGCAATATTATTTTAAATTAAAATTCGAAATAATTTTTTTGAATAAATAAAGAAGATCAATGTTTTCTCATTTCTTTATTTATATGATAAAAAATATTGAATATTTTATAAATAAAGAAATAATATATAAATAAGATTCTGTGAAACAAATAGCTCAACTTGAATGTTTACTCACAATTTTAATTATAATCATAAACATTAATTTTGAAATGAATTGAAATAAAATTCGAAGAAAAATTAGTAATTCATAAATGATGTAAACTTACCACTAAATTTTTATCTTTGCTAGTACGATGGCAACATTTTGATAGAATATTTAAAAATCAATATTATTTTAATGTTTACAATCCTTACCTTCCTTCATATTCAAGACCAAGTACCAGAGAAACTATCTTCATCTTTCCGCTATTGCGAGCAAAAAAAACATGATCTATATCATCAAAAATAAAGCTATAAAAATATCGTTTTATGGGTTTGATAAAATCTCTTATTATCTCTATAAATGGTTTGGGTTTTGAATATATCAAAAAGCTAAATAATTACTTATCATCATTGTCATATAAAAATAGAAATACACCAAAAGATTAGGTAATAAAATTTCTATTGTTTCCTTTACACAAATTGCTGAATCACTTTTTATCAATTAATGTTTTCTAGTTTATCATTTAAACAGATTTTTAAAATAAAAAGATAAATTCCAAAATACTTTTTAAATATTTTCATCATTTAAAACACATGCATTTTTTTATTTTATTTTAATTTCATTTCAAACAGACTAAAGTGGTGTTAGATGTTTTTAAAAATTGTTCTATAATACTTTTAATTTTACAGAAATAACTTAGTGTCCTTAAAAATGTTGTAAGCGAATATTTGTTAGTTTCAAGTATAAAAAATTTCTAGTAAACAAACGAAAATCTCATTTTCTCATTTAGTATAATTTTAAATATTTAAATCATTACCTAAAATCATTAATCATGATTTACATTACTAGTAATTATGCTGCAGATATTTTGGAAAAAAGAATGAGATATTTAGTGTAGCTTCATTTTACAACTATCTTTAAATCTTTTATGCTGATGTTTTTTATATGCACATAAAGTAAGCATATATGAAGGGTAGATAAAATGTTTGAAAAAAAGAAATTATGGCAATAATATTATATATATATATATATATATATATATATATATATATATATATATATATATAGATATATATATATATTAATCAAAACATAAAATATTATTACAATAGTTTCTTTATATATAGCTATCATAATATTATACAATATAGCATAATACAATATTAAGCAATTATACATATGTTACACAATATAATAATACTTATTTCTTATACATTAAATATTGAGTCTTTTTTGTGATTTCAGCTTCCAGAATTAATTTCAAAGTAATATATTTTCTCATCAATTTAATGTAACACTTATAAAATTATGTTTTAGTTTTGTAATGAAATAAAATTGATAGTTTATACATTTATTCTAATTTAAAAAGTACAGTAATTCTTGTAATATTGATTTATTTTCAATGCTGTTATTATCGAAAGGATTTTTAACGATTTTATTAATTTTAGTACGAAAATAGCCTCATTTTATAGTTAAAAAAAAAAGAAATTTAAAAAGTAACCTTTGTAAAAGTATTTCTTAGTCTTGTAGAAGTATATTTATTGATAAAAATTTAAATTTGAAGTTTACATGAGCTGTTTAAAATATATATATTGATAATATAGATCATTTCATTGTAATGGCCACTTTACGAAATTCACCTTAGAAAATATAAATAATAAGTAGGCGACTAGAGATTCTTTCGATTTTAACTTTGCATACAAGATTTTTAAATAAAACAATTCAGTGATCCTAACAGAAGGTTCTCAACACAATGTCATTTAAAACAAGGTACAAAAAAAGCTTACAATACATTATTTAATTTGCCGTCGTCTTTTAAAGTGTCCGCATAGATTCACAGAAATGGCCTGCTTGCTTAGAGCTTGTTATAACGATTTATGTACTTACACGGTATATTGCCTTTCAAGATGATTTTCCAATGATGGATAGTTATATTTACGTATTGCAAAAAAGTAAACTAGAAAAACTTTCTAACGCCTTCTTCTAAAAGAAATGCGAGTATGAAATTAAAATACAACATTCCACTGTTACACAACCATCACCATGCAACCGTGACTGAAGTTTTCAATTTTTCAGAATCATCACAAGTTCACATGCTTCAATACTTTAAAATGTAAGCAAATACGTATAAAAATATTATTTTTTCAGGTAAAAAAAAGTATCATCTTCTTTTATTTCTGCTAAACCAGCAAAATCGATAGTATAAATCATTTTTTTATTATTTATCACACACCACCAATATTTTAAAATAATTTATCAAGAAAACCCATAGTGTTGATTCTTTCAATTTTCCAAAAAAGATATTGATTTAAAATAAATTTCTCCCTTTTTAATTAAAGGATGAGATTAATAAAGGTCTATCTGCTTTACTAATTTCATCATTTTAATATTTTATATTTTAATTCCAAATTTTATTCATATAAGACTTTTCGCAATAAGAATAGACATTATAGAGCAAAGAAATTTTCAAAGGATGATCTATATAAGAAAACCATTTGAATTAACTACCTTGAATGATTACCATAGAGATACAACTCATATTATTCGAAGTCATTAACCTGAACTGTACAATATCATTACTTTTACTTTTTTTGTTGAGTTCAAAGAATTTGCATCTGTTCGATTTCTGTTAAGTTATTCTTTTTCTTATACATTACATATAGAAAATTAAATTTAAGTTAAACTTGATTTAAATTAACTTAAGAAAGTATTTGTGAGACAGAGAATTCAATAAGAATAACTCAGGACCAGCATATGTATTTCATACTCAGCATCTTATACCACTTTTTAAGTCCGCACCAATGTTGAAATAATTCTAAATGATTACATCTTAAAAAGGGATACTCCCCTAGAAGTGATCAACAATTAAAACTTTGGTAAGCATTTCTTTAATTTTAGTTCTTTGGCATGTTACCTTTATTAATAAAGTTTCCTTTTCTTCATGCCTTTGTTTCTTCCCATTTCCATTGATTCCCATGTAATAATGCAATTTTAAATTCAATAAATTAAATTAATAAAGTAAATTTAAAAATGAATAATAATTTTCTTCTTTGGTTTTGGAATGATTTGCAAAGATGAACTTAAAAAAGTTCAAGAATGATTGAAATGTTAATGCATAAAGAAAGATGATTAGAAAAGGAAATATGTTTAAAGGAATATGATCATAAGAAAAGGTGATTAAAAATATCTTTTATACTAGTGCCCAAAATTAAAGTTACAAAAATAAGTTTTGTAATAAGTAGGAGTATCTATTTGAAAAACAGATATAGTATGGTATACAGTTGGAAATGATATTATCTATACACCTAGTGACAGTTCAATAATATAAAAAGCGATTTAAAGTGGAAATAATTTCATAAGTTAAAAAGAATATGTTTTCTGAAACAGCTAAATTTGCGCATGTAACTCTTTTTAACAAAAAAAAAAAAAAAACACGTCGTACAGACTGCAATTGAAATGGAATCGTTAAAATATTAATCGTGGTGAGAGCTATTAGTAGGCTGAGTCGCTTTTTTGCTTTATGTATTCAGTATGATTCTGGTAAAATGTTCAGATATTGGATACTATCAATAGAATTACTGGATAAAATCACAAAAAATCACATTTCGGAGGTACATCTATGTTACTTTAAATACGTCGTGCCTAGACATATGAGTGATGTGCTGTCTCAAAACCCAACTGCTGCGTCTGGAACTATATTGAGACAAAACGTGCATAGATGGTTAGTTTTGAGGGAATTTTTACACACTGAGATCAATGGCATATTTCTTTTCACTTAATTTCACAGGAAAGTAAATCTGTCTTAGATTCGTGAAGTCTGGTCTTGGACAGATTAAAATTTGAATCATGTTTTCTTTAATGATTTATTGATTTTAAATTAGACAAGTTTTTTTTTTTTTTTCCCTGAAGAGAACCTGAGGTAGGCTATCATCTTGCAACATCAAAGTGTTTGACCCAACCGTTTGGTGGAAGTGGAGTCTTCGTCTAAAAAGGGATTTTTGGTGGAAAAATCCAATAATGCTCTTTATCTTTGCTCGTGCAAAGACAACAAAACGCTTATAGGGATAAGATTCTTAGATAATTTCATCAAAAACTATCAGATAGTTCATTTTTATATATGGCTTATCCTTTTTAAAGATCTGACATTTGTCAAATCAACTCCAATAAATTGTTGACAGTTAGAATGTCGATGACTAGAGAGGGATCTCAGAATATATCCTCCCGGGAAAGTCCGAGGCAATCCAGAATATGTTTCGGTGATGCTGAATGGTCACAGCATTTTTTAAAAGTGGGATAATCTTTTGTACTACGTTTAAACGATAAACATTTTAGATATCTTCTTGAGAAACTGGCCAAGGCAGTCTGAGATTTTCGGTCATATTTTATTCCCAGAAGAGTTCTAGGAGATATTCCAAAGTACCATTGGTGTGGGGTTGGAATTTACCAGATTGAATATAGTCTAGATTTTTCATTAGAATAAAGTTCCTGATATGTAAGTGATGAACCAGTGGGCGTATCTTCCTCGCTGTCTTCTTTGGCCAGTCACTCTGCAGTCTTATTGTCATTAATATTTACATGAGATAGAATCCATTGGAGATGTACATCATTGTCTTCGGAGATCATTTTCAATTTGAACAGAATAGATCTGTTTGTTTCATCGTTTATAGAGGACCAGTCACTGAGATGTTGCAGTGCACTGCGGCGGTCCAACAAAATCCATAGTTCTCCAAAATCACAGTTGCTGGGAATGATAGCAGCAAGTCCCTCCTTAATCGCTATCAACTCACTTCTAAATACTGAACAAGTGTCAGGGTTACGCTGCTTTAGCGTAATTTAAGACTAAGTGGTTCCTCCTAGTTCATTTTTACCAACGATAACGTTAGACCAAACAGAGGTTTCATTGTCAATGATTATCTATGAGAAGTAGACGACGAATGCCTCTATCATTCTATGAAGTTACTATTTACAAATTTCCCTACAACACTTCATAAGTGCTTTACTGAACACTTGCGAGTTAAGATATTCTTGGAAAAGCCATTACAACTTGAAAATCCTTGCTATGACCCACCAGCATTGAAATTAGCTCTTTTGAAAGAATAGAAATCATTTCCATAATCGTAAGATTAATATTCTCAATGACAACATGAATGCTCACAGTGACAATAGTCTAGTAATGTAAGGTAGAGAAACCTTTTATTAGATGAAGCAATAAAGAATGTACTAGAGACAAATACATAAAAATGCGTCATATGACTCATTCTATTTTGACCAACATTGCTCATATTTTCATATAAATATGTTCTAAACTTTCCTCTGCAAATATTTTTGCTGCCCTATTCTACTTTACATCATAAATTTATTATTATACCAATTTTGATACTACAGGATAAAATAACAGTAAGAATTATCATGTGATTTTTCATTAAAATTATATTTTAAAATTTAATTCTTGATTAAAAAAAGAAAAAAAACTAATTGTGTGAGGGAACAATCATGTAGATCTACATTAGAATAAAGGAATTTATCCCACAAATATCATTTGATTAATCTTTGATTTATAAAATTAAGGAAAAATTCTGTTATAAAATTAATTGTTAAAATCAGAATTGTTTTATATTCAATTTCTGATTAGAAAACGAAACATTTTAGCAACTTTTACATTTTAAATATTTAAATTCATCATTAAAATCCGGTTTAAAATTAAGGAATAAAAATTATTGTTAAAGTCATTTAAGAAAATAAGCTTACCTTTTCTTTCAAAATATTAAAAAAATTGGTTCTTGTTTTGATGATGTAAGTAAAGATAAATATGTTTTTCCGAAGTTTACTTTCTAAATGTCTTGATTTAATAATGTATCTAAGTAAATATTTTCATCAATATTTTAAATATTAAAATATCATACGCTCTTATGTGAACCTGAATCATGAAAATTATTTTTCAAATCTAGTCATATACAAAAATAAATATTCACTGGAATTCCTTACATAATTCAACAAGAATATAAAATTGCTTAAATTCAATAGAATACAAATTTAAATAGTTTGATTTAAACAATTTAATTTATTGAAAAACAATTGATTTGAACATGAATCAAAGCAATGATCCCTGTTGAAATTCAGCATTTAAAAACGAAAGCTTAAAAACTTAAATTAAGGCTTCTTAGCTAAAAACTAACAATTTAAGAATTATAGAAATCACATATGCTCCAATAAATATAAAAATATTCTAAAACATAGAAACTGAATAATAAAATTTATTTGAAATTTCTCAGTTAAATATTCTTATAACAGCAAAACTAAAAGTCAAAAAAAATTTATAAAGAAAATATATAATTTTGTAAGGCTTTACTTGCATTTTTCTGGATTGGAAAAAGTTACCATTATCCAAAAGCCTACAATGGAAACCTTTTATCGAATATGTGATTACGAGCAAACTTTCATCTTCCTGGATCAGAGAGATCTCCTTAAGGTATTAACTTGTCTTCAAAATGAAATTTGGTCCCTACCAAGAACTTACTTTGGAATATTTTTGGAAAAAATTGACTTCATCCGGTTGTTATTGTCCCTCATAGTTGAAATAAAATTATTATAAAAACCTGAAGGACGTATAATCATGTGTCATGGTTTGATGCTTCCAAATAAGCCGAAAAATTATTTGTCATAGCTTAAGCAACGTATTTCCGTTTCAAGGATGAAAAATATTGTTAAAGTAAACTTAAATAGTGCATATATGTTAAGATTTTAAAATAAAAAAGACAATTTTAAACATTTTTAAAATGTTTTTAAAATTATTTTAATTAATTATTATTATTTATTTTTTTAAGAAATTAGATCAATTTAACCAGTTATCATTTTTAACTTAAGCTATATATATATATATATATATATAAATAAAGAGAAAAAAATAAATTAAATAAAATATACACACATATAATTACGAAATTTAACAAACAATTCAATACTTATGAAATCTAACAAAGATAATATTTTAGTGAATGCAGTACTATACGAAAAGATTTAGTTAATTTTATACGTATATTGTTGAAAAAATATTAATATGATAAAAAAAAGCTCCATAAGTATTATATTCTGCTTCTACATATAAAATGAATCCATTTATTAATCACTGAAGCCCATTTTCCAAAAGTAATAGATATTTAAGACTTGTAATAATTGTTTTTGTGCAAGTGAATTATTATGGGTGTGAATTATTGAGAGAAAACTGTTGTATCGTATAACAGTTTTCAACCAGCCTTTCTTTGACAATTTTGCTTTATTTTTGTTATTAGAACCCCATAACAATTTTATCTATCTATGAATGTTGTTGTATGTTTTTTTAATTTCTGTTCAGAATAACTTCCAAGAATATTTTTCTTAGGTAATAAGCTCTCACGTGTTGCAAAGCTTAAAGACAGAGAATTTTCAAAGAAGCGACATAGATAGATGGACTTGCAGAAACCAGAAACTCAATATGAATTTTTTATTGTTCGGCAATGATTGGATTTGAATCTGATTCTTTTTACTCCGAGGAATAATCGTTGGTAATCCCGACACGGAAAATACTATTTCTCCTTTTATTCGCATAAATCTTTTCGAGTGAATTAGAATCTTTTCGCCCGTCCTCGGCATCTCTGCCATTAATCGACGTGCAACCCAATTAAAACAAGAATAAAGTCCCTTAGTAGCCCCAAAAGAGTTGTCATAAACTTTAAAACTTCGGGGCAGTTCTTGAGGTGAGCAGCATCCATATCATCATGATTACATAATGGACAACGAGCAGAGTCCCTTACACCTATTTGATGCAAATGCTTTTGCAGGTCGTCATGTCCAGTTGTCACCCTGAAATAAGCGATATCAAAAACTCTTGGTAAGGAGCCAGGGATTTTATTGTTCCCATCAAGTAGAGTTTTCCATTGCCTGTCCATAGCCGCATCAACATAAAAGGAAGCTCTGTCATACTTTATTTTACTAAGGATTACTCTTCTGATGTTACGCAAAGGCAAAGGGGGTTTTGGCTGGATCATAAGGGAACCAGCTTTCGCAAGTCTGTCTGCCTGTTCCTTTCCAAAAAAATCGCAATGGTTCGGGATCCATTGAAGAGCAACGCAGTCCTTGATTTCAATGATTTCATGTAACTTCATTCTGCAAGAATGGACTAGTGCATTTTTATTATAATTTAGATTAGTAAGCGAAAAATAGTAGCTTGTGAATCAACAAGGAAAACATTTGTTTGATGGTGTATGCTTCTTAATTTGTCAAGTAGCAAGTTTATTTATTGCATAATTTCTTAATTGTTTGCAGCAAGCTCGTCATCGAAATTATTGTAGTATTTCCTCACAGAGCAGCGTATACTAAAATCTTTTGAATACACTCCAGCACCAGCATTTTTATAGCATTCCAGAACGATCTGGGAAAATATGGTGACAATCTTCAGAAGGGTGTCTGCTATGAATTGTAAATAGAGCAGCGCTTTTCAATTCACTCTGTAGTGTGTACTGTTTCTTAACTTCCCAAACAAGTTCTAGATGTACTTCCAGCCTATGTAGATCCATAACAGGATTCCATTCCCCTGGAAAAACCTGGCGATTAGGGGTAGGGATATCATAAGTGTCATAGAGATCATTTATAACTGAAAGAAATGATCTTGGGGTTTTTAGTTTCTCAGTCGGTGGGCTATAATTTCGTAGAAATTTTCTCTTTCTTCTTAAGATTGTTTCAACAAGCATCATAGGATTTCTATTATATCTATCATCTAAGGGTTCCAGCTTAGTCTGCAGTTCCATAGCAACTATAGGAGTTGATTTAGCTCCTCCAATGATCAGACGCAACGTGTTGTTCTGGAAAACATCAAGTTTGTGTCTGTTAGAATCTGAGTCAGTAATTAAGACCTCATTTCCATATTCAACTTCATAGTTCCATATTATAGACCTCATTTCCATATTCAACTTCATAGTTCCATATTATAGACCTCATTTCCATATTCAACTTCATAGTTCCATATTATAGACCTCATTTCCATATTCAACTTCATAGTTCCATATTATAGACCTCATTTCCATATTCAACTTCATAGTTCCATATTATAGACCTCATTTCCATATTCAACTTCATAGTTCCATATTATAGACCTCATTTCCATATTCAACTTCATAGTTCCATATTATAGACCTCATTTCCATATTCACCCAACAAGTGAGACGAACATAGTTTTTTTATTTGTTGTGCATAGTACATCTTAAGTAGAGCCCCAAGTGATGCCAGACAAGAACTTAATTATATATAGTTTAGATCTAAAATTTCCTCTATCAGTTGCTGTGTCAGTTTGTTTTTCCAAGTCAGTTTTGAGATATGTGAATACCCAAGTAATTAGCATCATTTGTCCTTATTCGGTTTTTTTCCTTTATAGTTTAGATAAATATCAAGATGCTTGATATTCAGGAAGAACAATTGGAAAATTGTCTTATCAGTGTTTACTGTCATATTAATCTCATCTGTCCAAGAGCTTAGAGCATTTAGGGCTCTGCAAAAAAATTATATCAGCAATTTAAATTAAAATAATAAAAAATACTAATGTTTTCAGCAGTGCTTTGGCATCATGCTTTGTAGAAAAAACTGCAATGCCTTCGTTTGAGGCTATAAAGCACACATATACAAGTATAAAATTTCCTATTCTTTTATATCTACCCTTAAAATAATCTTCTTAAAGGACACATTTAAAAGAAATACACAAAACCAAATTTGAATTTTAATATAAATATATATGTATATATATATATATATATATATATATATATATATATATATATATATATATATATATATATATATATATATATATGTATATATATATATATATATATATATATATATATATATATATATATATATATATATATATATATATATATATATATATATATATATATATATATATATATATATATATATACATATATATATATATATATATATATATATATATATATATATATATATATATATATATATATATATATATATATTAGTCTTAACATAAACTCCTATGTAATCAATTTTCGGAAAAAATAACAAATATAATGAAAATACAAAACTTAGCATTTTATATTAAATGATATTGCATATTAAGCATTTAAATGTAATTTTTAATTAAAAAAATAGGAGCTACAATAGATCAAAGAAAAATTTGATTGTGATACATTTTCAGTTGGATATGTATCGCAATCAAATTTTTCTCTGATTTAAACCTCTAAGCACAGCCTATCATCTTGTTAATTTGGCGCCAATGTCAAGTGATGAGAATGCACTGTAATAATGTCCTCATTACAAATTACGCCCTCATCTGGAATAGAATATTTCATTCTATTAAAGTTTTAATTAGCATTAAATCTCATAGGCACGATGGTCTACGATTTGGTCAGGTATTAAAACTGCTATGTCCCGAACTTGAGCAATTATGCTATTGCTCTTTTTATTTATTGGCTATGCCAGACCTTTTAAAAACTTTTTAACTTTGGAAAAGTAGAGAAATACCATGGGTTCTTGATTTTTTATTTGTTCAATATTTTTATTATATAATTATGTTCCTTGTTGATATATTTATAAATATTTTTATTAACAGTTGTAGGTTTCCTTGAGCAATTATTGGTTTTAAATTATTTATTAATTATTATATCAAATTATTTTTGGTTAAAACAGTTTGCAAATCCTGATCACGAGTACATTTAATAAATTCTTGTAGCTTTTAATATTTTTTAATCAAAAGTTACTTTTCGTTAAAACTTAGAAGTAAACAATAAAAAGTTTATTACTTTCTGTAATTTTCTTACACAAACCCATTAAATCCTCTATTTTAATAGCTGGATATTTTAGCCTATTAAAATATCAAATTACTTTTAAAATAAAAATAAGATTTTAATTATTTTTCATTAGTTTATAGAAAAATAAGAAAAGAATGATTCTATTGCAATTTAAATTTTAATGCAAGATAAAACTTAAAAATCAATTACTTACTTGCGCGGAAGATTACATTTTGATTACCCATTTAGGATAATGGTAAATTATTGAGAAAACAAAAATGTGCATTTAACAGTCTTTTAGCTTTATTAATGTAAGGAAATATGGCATACATAAATACACTATAGTAGAAATCTTTGGATTTTCATTCGATGCAATATCAGTCTTGAATAATTAGAATTCTATAACTGTATCGCAGAAAAACAAACACTTTTTAAAAGATTACTGCCCTTCTGAAATTTAAACAAGTTCTCATTTTTCATTGAGTGTATCGTTGAAATTGACAAAGAATTAATATTTTATTAAAATCACTTTTAAATTTTCATAATTCAACTTGGCTTTTAAGAACTCTGAATAAAATAGCATGAATTGCTGTAAGCGAAATAGAAAATCAGCATATTTTAATCATACCAAATCAAAAACGTTTTAAGGAAAGAAAGCAACAATTTTGCTTTTCCTTCTCAAATATGTTGTCTTACTGAGCCTTGTATGTTTAGCAAGACTCAGTAAAACCCAATAGCTGGATAGCTAACAGCAGTTTATCTGAAAACTAAAATGTTCTTAAAAAGAAAAGCCATTGGATATGCATCGAGTACTTCCTGAGAATGAAATCGACTGATCCAGCACTTACATGAAATCGACTGATCCAGCACTTACATGAAATCGACTGATCCAGCACTTACATGAAATCGACTGATCCAGCACTTACATAAGAATACCACTTACATGGGTAGCTGATTGACGCAGGGAAAGATGTTGACCAAAAATAACTTTCAGGTGTTTATTTTAAATCAAATAAACAATTTTGAATGGGCCAAACGAGAATTCGTCATAGAAGTGATCCTGGGTCAACAAAGAATGGAAAACACTGTGGCCACAAGTGTCCCAGAGGCGTAACGAGCTACAAGACAAGGCCAAGCAAACAGTGGAAATGCCATGTAGCAAAAACTTGTGAAAAGGATTCGTTAAAGAAAATTATACACGATTATAAAAAAAGACCTAAGTTGAGATAGCTGGGTAAAATTAAGAAAACCTGAAAAAAATGAAAAAAAAAGGCTGGAGAAAAATATCTATAGAGAAAATAATGGGAAACTACTTAACAGAAAAAATCATCAAGCTTTGTAAATTGGAGAAGAATTTTAGATATCCAAAGAACTATATTTCTTGAAATCAACTGTTTTAATTATAATTTCTAATCTAAGAAATTATTCCACAATGACAATCAATCAGCTAGCACCTTTTATCCAAATGATCGACAAGGAAAGGTGCAATGCATAATTATAGGAGTAAGATTCTCTATTTTTCAGCAATATCCCTAAGTCCAAATATGATGATAGCACAAGAGATTCGTCAAGGATTCCCGCGGGAAATGCAGTGAACTTTTCCTGTTTTCATTTAATCTTCTCCAATAATCTCACAACAACTTTTCCTTTAAAAAATATTCCACTATCAATTTGTATTTCTTGGTGTAAAGACAAATTTTGTATCATTACAGCTTTCCAAAATATTGTGTTGTTTTCACATAAAATTACAGCTAACTCAAGTAATTGTGAACTATTATAGTTTCATATTACTGTAAATTACTGTAAATTAATATAGTTTCATATTACTGTAAATAATTTTTTTTACCTTATTCCTTAATATTCTAAAATATTTTCTCAACTTACTGTTTACCTTTATTTCTTGATTAACAGAAGTATATCTATTTTTGTAACTTATTATATTTTTAAAACATAAGAAAAAGAAAATTGCATCAGATTATTATTATTATGGATTTAAATTATTATTCATAGAGTATAAAAGTATTTAATAAATTTTTCAAATATTTAATAAATCTTACTCGAGATATTTTCAAAAGTAATCGTAAATAATTTTCCTTTTTACTTTTGAAAGAAAAATCTCAAATCTCTTGGGGTAAAAAAAGGATTTCATTTCTCAGTTTGTGCACTATTATTTGGAACAATATTTTCTTAATGAAAAATAATCTCCATATATTATTGTGATAAACTTTTTGGTTCTTAGAAACCAAAAATTTAGTTCATTCTGTTTTTGTCTTTTAGAATGACGGAACTGTTCCATTCACGTGTGATTGTGAAAAGAAAGAATTATATTTTGAGAAATCTCTGAAGAATAAGAAAACTGAAGCAAAAATCTTGTTATACAATGCAATATATTTTTAGTTTTATCGCATGTGATCTTTCCTTATCCAGTAAATTTTTCTATTCGTTATTGTTGGATATTTCACAGCAAATCATCTCAATAATGTAATGGGAATTTTCTAGCCATGCAGTGAAAATCATGAATCTAAATTAAAACTGTTAATGCTTTATTTTGTTGTATCTTCTCCAGAATCATCATCGAAATAGAATTTGTGATGCACCCATGCAAAAATTTTCGTTATTGAATCATCTTTGAATTTCATACACATTGGATGAAATTTCGAAACAGTTCTTGTGTCTAATTTCTTTTTCCTTGTATATAATGAAAGGGCTTCGGTTGCTTTCTTACATATGGCTATTATTCTAACCCTCCTTTCCGATTCAAAAACTGAACCGAGAGTATGAGTTCATAAAAAGAATAAAGTAAAAATAAAAATCAAAAACATTTCTAATGTGCCAAATTAATAAAAAAAAATTATGCACTTTTTGTTGTATATAAAATATCATAATAACTTTCTCTCATAATAACTATTTTTGAATTATAATGATTAGATGAAAACATGTGTAGTAATTTTTATATAATTAATAAATGCGAAATCAGTCTAATGAAATTAGATCTAATTTATAATCAACCAAGAAGCTGCTGATTCTGAATTTATTTTTACTTATATATAATGAGAACATACTTCAGTTGGTTTTTGCATATGGCCATTATTTTGAGCCTCTTTTTCAATTCAAAATAAGCCAGGTTGAATCTTATTTAATCATGAAATCTCATCCATTATTTCAGATTATGCAGGGACTCCATTGCTTTGGAGAATGGTTTTCAAATGCTGTTACACAAAAATAGTATCATATAAATTTATCAAATGAAGCTCTAGATAGCTCTTATTAAATAAAGAATTCCCGAATTTCTTTTGGGCTTACTGTATTCCAATGATATAAATGAGCTTTTCAAAGTAAAAGGTCTGGTATTCAATCTTAGCCCCAATATTGTAACATATCCTCATGTTTTTCGCATGCCTATCTTTTGACAGAATACTTTGGAAGGTTTACGAGTTTCTTCCTGGCGATACGTGAATATGGTACGTTATCTATGGGAATCTTACTTGAAAGTCTATACTAATTAATTCTATACTATTAATAGTCTATACTAATAATTTCGGATGTTAAAATGCTCTGCAACAGCCTTCTGTTCTTATTCTGCCCAATGCGTGATGTTTCATAAACTTCACTTGAATACAAACACGTGTGACAAAAATGCTAACAATAAAATGACATGTAAGTTAAATGATATCTCTGATAAATTGAAAAATTTTTCTTCTTAATAATAACTCCATTTGCAAGCAAAATTAAGAACGCCAAACAAAAATTGAAAATTCAACATTAATTACCAGATAAAGAATTAACTTCATTAATTAGTGGCATTGTCAGAAAATAAGAAATTTGAGCAACTTACAGAAACAAATAAACATCTAAGCATTCCATCCAATTACTTGGTCGAAATCATTTCATATCTTTCAAATAGTATTGTAATAATTTCAACAAACATAATAAATCAACATGAAAATTATCTGTTAGATAAATTGGCATTAGCATAAAAAATTAAGACTCAATATAAGAAGAATTGGAAAAACTTAAACATCCGAGATAAATTTTATGCAGATAATAATATACTTTCATTCTTGATTTGTTTTACTTGCTGATTATGAGTTGAATATTTCCTTTGATGAAAAACCTAAATTTCTCCAAAGCATAAGAAAAAAAGCGAAAGAAAGCAATGTAGTCTAAAATATATGCTACTTCAAATAATATTGGGATAACCAAATCCTTAGGAAATTTTGTTTTATTTCATATAAAAAGAGTGTTTGGGATATTTCCCGTAGAAAATTTTATTGACAATTAGAATTTTGGCATTTCATAAAAGTTATAAGTTACTATGAGAGAGATTCCAAGATATTTTGAAATTGGAAATACCAGACTGAGTGTTAGATCCTTTTTCAAATGTCAACATAGCAATATCACCCCAGCTGGAAGAAGAACTTATAGAACTGTCAACGAACGAGGAAATAAATATCAAATTTAAAAATGGCTACCAACAATTTTGGTTACAAAAGTCGATTCCGCAATTGTACCCTGAATTGTGGTCGATCGTTCAACAATTTTAGATATCATTCCCATCGTCATATTTGTGTGAACGTGGATTTAGATCTGTGACAACGCTGCTTACTAAAAAGAGAAACCATTTGCAAGTTACCAAACGCAGCGACTTACGTTTTGGAGTAAAATCGAACCTGATATCAAGAAACTTGTTAAAAATCATCAAATTCATCCATCCAATTAGATAGCTTAAAAACTAAAATTGATTACCTATCTATATTGTTTCTTTTAATTTGATTAAAATATATTGATATTATAAAGTTGCGTTTTAATGCTCTCACTGGTAAAAATTTCTAGTTAAGAATATTAGTTTAAACACCAGAACTGACTAATATAGACTAATAAAAACACCAGAACCGACTAATATAGACTAATATAAACACCAGAACCGACTATAACTAAATTAATTAAAGTAATGAAATTGTGGTTTTTAAGTTTTAGGAGTGTATAAAAAATGAGGGGAGTGATGAAAATTAATTAATTTTCAAAGGGGGTGATATAAGAAATAAGTTTGAGAAACACTGATCTAGAACTATACCAAAATAACTTATCAAATTCAAATTGATCATCACAGATATTAATTTATGTGACTGGAGTACTTACCAAGTAAATTTTACTTCTCAGTAAAAATAAAATTAATTATTTGGTATTAGCATAACTTATTTATAAAATCAATACACTCTTCTTCGAAATCAGAGTCAGTCAATATTAATGAAATGAAAACAAAAACCATTTGTTGCACCCGGAGACTGCAATTTGTAATGAAGCGAAAATTTCTTTTTTGCAATAACATGATAATGCAATATATCACACTTAACTGAATGTGGGCACATTCAGTCGCAACGATTGTCTATTTGTGCTGTATAAATTAACAATAAATTTAACTTTTATTTATAATGCAAATAAAAATTTAATTAAAGAAATTATTTCATTATGAACAAAAAATATTACTTTGTAAATTTACGTATTAAAATGTTTATATATTTGTGAGGAAACTGCATGATGTCCCTATGGCAGTAAATGCGGAATTTATTCCATTACGGAAAGCATTCTCAGCGGAAAAATCAAAAGATTTAAATCAATCTGTATCGTCTGAAAATGGATTTGATGAAATTGGCAACAGAACATTTAAAGTATGTTCATCAGCTTCTTATTTATCAGCTAGAGAAAGAAGACATGAACAGCAAATTTTAGATACATCATTATTAGAAAACTTCAGTCCAAAATACTTCAAAATACATGGAAGAGCAAATCAAAAGTTATTTTTACAGTCTTCTCAAATTTTGGAAAAGCTGAATAAAATCATTATAAATGCAAATAATTATTCTCTGTCGAATGACAATATTTATATTAATAAAAAATTAAGTTTACAAAAAATCATTTTATATCATGATAAACTTAAATTGTTAATGATTGAACGAAATTCAGTGGCTTTACTTGAAGAATCTGATACATGCATGAAACGAGAAATAAAGTTGATTCAGGAATTTAAACAATTATATGTTAATGAAAAAATAAAAATGACTACCATGCCAATGCAAGCATTTAACCGTTTTATCAGTAGCTCTGATATTAATGTTTCTTCTTTAGAACTGTTAGTTAAAAAATTGAAAGCAATTTGTGATATGCATAATTGTTTGAATGGAAATTATCAAAATATTATTAATCGGTTTCATATGGGTATTAATGTTAATCTTCATGAAAAATTCTTAAAAATAAATTATGTTTTATTAAAGCTAAAAACTGATGCATTTTATTGGAGTCAGAAATGTGTGAAGTTATTTTTACAGAAACTTTGTTTAGCTGATCCAAATTCAATATCACCAGAATTTTTGCAACTTATATTAAAATGCATATGTTCTTATAATTTACTTGTGAATATTAACAAACTAAAGTTCAAACCATCTAATATATACAGTATTTTTTATGACTTTAATCAGCATCATGAGTATGACATATCTTTTAATGTTATCCTTCAATATTTATCATTCTTTGAAGCAAAGGTTGCTGCTGAACGTATTGTAAATTTTTTAACAACCAGTTGTAAAAAATATAGACAAGTTGATTTAAAAAGAAAGCAACTCTTTGAAACTCTTGGAAAAAATGAAAGGAAGATTGACGATAATGATTCCACTGCCTTTGAAAGGGATTCAGAAAGGTCTAATTTTAAATTACCTACTATTGACTCATTATCATCTAGTTTTGTTAATGCACTTCTTTCTATAATGCAGAGGAATCAGTCATTAGTGTTAAAATATATGTTTGCTTTCACTAGTTTAGAAAATACAATAGTGATTAAAAGTAAAAATGAAGTTTTTGAAAATAAATCTCCTGACACTTCAGGTATTTTTTTCAAATTCGTATTTTATTATGAATGTAATGTTTTAAATTAATTTTTTTAATTAATATTTTTTATTAACTTTTAGCACGTCAGATGTGGGATTTGCCTCAACTTTATAATAAGGATGAGAATTACATTCATTTGGAAGAACATTATTGGAATAATTTTTGGAACAATATAAAAAAATTTATATTGAAATTGCTTTTAGATGTTCCATATCATCAATATGGAGATTCAGCATCTGGGACAATCATTTTATGGCCTGAATCATTTTTATCAATGTTATCTGAATACTTGAAAATAAGTTCTCAAAACAATGGTAATATTTGTGTAAAATATTTTAGTTTAATTTTTTATGTATGATATTGTTTAAAAATAATAAATATATGTCTACTGAAGTTTAATTTTAGGATTGCATTTTAAAGTTGGAAAATATTAAGAGTTTCACTTAAAATCAAATTATTTTATTTAAATTTTAAGAAGTCTTGAAATGTAAGTACTCAATATAAAGTAAAATAATAATCATACATTTCTAAAAGTGTTTTATATTTTCAATGAATGTTATTATTTACTTTCTCAAGATGTGCTTGTTAATTAAACTTTTTGTTTGAACTAGAAAGTTGTTCCCAATTTATATTGCCCAGTTTTCTTCACACTAGATAACATTTATACTCATATTTGTTAAAGTGTCACTGCCTTGTTAATTAAAATCTGAGTTATGCTAAAAATGTATGTTATTCATTTAGATATATTGTGCATTTGTTAATAACAGCTTAATATTATTATGTTTGATATAAGGTGCTTGTTTAAGGAGTTTAGTTTTAGGTGTTTAATGTAGTGATGAGGAAAATTTAATTTCGAAACACAAATAGAAAAATTTTGGGATTTGGAAAACTCTGGTTTAATTGATAAAAATAACAAAGATAGTTCTTTCAAAAACAAAATTTTGTCCAGTTTTGAGTCAAATATTAAATATGAAAATCAAAGATACATAGTTTGATTGCCTTGGAAATTGGATAAACAAAATTTAAATAATAATAGAGAAATTGCTGAAGCAAGATTTGACAAATTAAAAGGAAAATTATTTAGAAATCCCAAATTATTTGAAAAGTACAGAGAAATGTTAGATGATTACAGAAAACAGAGAATTATTGAGTTAGTGCCCAATCCGAATGAAATTGAAAACGTTACATGTTATTTACCATATAGAGAGAGATCATCTGGGATGATCGTATTGGCATTTTTAACTCCCTTGACTGCCCCTTGTGTTTCACAGGAGAGGCAATGAATTTTAGTCATTTGACTGTTTGCTCATCTCTGTACAACATTAATTCTGTTATGATTGAACAACTATCATATGAAGGCTACTTTGTATTGGGCTGCTAGAAGGAAAATGGCTGATGTGGCCAATTCCTGATCTAGGAAAAAAAATTTAAGTGTTTGTATTCTTAAGATTAATTGATAATGCATATTTCACTGATCAAGTACAAATTGTAGTATTGATTTTTAAAGTTATTTTATACTTGTTTAAAATTATATAATTTTTAAAAATATATAAAATTAAGTTTCTAATTTCTAGTTTAGTAGTTTCTAATAATTAAATAAAATGTGAATTTTAATACTTGAAATCAAAAATTGCATGAGATAGCAATATTCATAGCTCAAGAGGAAGAGTCATTAGGATTTTAAAAACAAGATATTACTCAAAATGACATAATTTAAGTATGTAAACTTACATAATAAATGTACAGTGCTCAGAGCAAAAATTGGAAAATTGTGCTAAACCTGTACAGACTTGTTGAATTTTGCATTTTTTTTCTTAATGATAAAACTGGAATATATTTGTTAAAATGTGTGCTGATTTTAATTATTATTCCTTAATGTTTCACCCTTAATCCATTTCTGTCTAAAACCATTTCAATAAGATTAAAATAATAGTATTTTAAAAATGAATTTTATTATTACACCTGTTTATATTAAATTATTTTTATTTAATTTTTGATCAAGTTTATTTTTAATGAATATTATGCTATTAACAAAATAAAAATCATTCACACATAAAACCTACATCTTTTATGAATAAAAACCTAAAGCATTTATTTAAAATTTCTGTGTGTCTGGAAATGAAATTTTGCATTAAAAGATTTTCTGAAAAACAATATTTAACACTTAATTATCTGTATTAAATAAATGTATAATAAGTATAAATTACTTTTATTAATCAAGTATTATATATTAAGTTACTCTGAAATCAGAAACAGATGCAAAGTTTGCAAACCTGAGGATCATTTTTGCTGCTGTGACTAAATATAAAATTAAAAAGTTAAGTTTTCTTTAAATATAACTTATGTTAATATGGTTTTTTAAATGCATACTTTAATAATAATTTTGTTACAATAAAAAATATATGTCAATAAAAAAATACATAATTAATCAAAAACTGTGATGGAAATTAAAAAGGTGTTAAAGTTTGCTTTTACATATCTTTATCCCTTGTAAAACCAATTACATATTCTATTTTTTTAAAATCTATTTTCACTCATCTTTAGTCTTAAATTATTTTTAAATAAACTTAACTGTGTAATTTGTTTTTTTTTTTTAAATAAAAATTTTTTTATTTTAGAATCATAGTGTCCAATCCGTTGAATGAGTTAATTTACTGGATCAGCAATTTTCTAGTTTTTTAACAATTGCATTTTGCTGTTGATTAAAGTTTTGATGGCTCGCCTAAAAAAATTCTTGGTTATAAGATAGCTCATTATTATCTGATTTGATTGGAGATACAAGGAGAGTATATCAGAAAATCTGACAGGGAATATTTTGAAAATTTGTTTGTATTTTGAGAATTTGTCACAAATTTGCAGTTTATTTTACGATATTGAAATATTTCAATTAAGATTAATCTTTATCCATCATTAACATAATTTAATGGTGTTTATAATTCTATGTAAATTTAGAATATATACGTTGTTGAGTCACATTATTGTAAATATTTGCTAATATCACCCTAATTATATGCATTGTTTACATAACAAAGGATTTGTTGTGCAACTACCTTCTAATTCATTTAAAACATTCATTTCATAACTACAGATGGTGATAAACTTTCACAGAGCATTGTATATAATGCTCAAATATTAAAGGTGTGTGATGCATTGCAATTTCCTTATTTATTTGCAAGAGTTATTTCTGTTCACAGTATTTATTATAGCAGCATATAAATAGTCTATTATTTTCAAAAGCTAGCCTCCTTGGTTTGAAAGCCAAGAATATTCTCTATTTAAAAATGGTTAAATCACATTATCTATCACAGGTCAAAAAAAAATATTTATATTTCCAAATTTCATATACAATGTATTGCTTGTAGCCAAGGCCATTATTTCTTCATTATGTGAAATTGATGTTAACAGAAGTTAATGCTTATAATAATTGGCTCAACTCTTTAGATATATACAATAGAGAATCACTTAAAATATTTTTATGTCTTGTAGAGTTATCTTTGGAAGGAAGGCAGACAATGAAAGAAATATGTGATTATTTGATTGTTCATGAAGCAAAATTGTGTTGGGATAAAGGTATTAAATTATTATACAAATTCATAAAAAATAATCATTTGCTATTGATAACATTTTTGTTAAAATTTTATTGCCTTTTTAACAGGATACATTTTGGATAAAAAAAGAATTTTTATTATTTGCTTTTTTTTTGGACATATATACTAAGTTTTAAAATAGCCAGATAACTATAATTTTGTGTAAATTTAGTATTAAAATAAAATTCCTTTATATTTTCTCAATTTAAATTTCAAATTTTTTGTTTGAACTTAGAGTATTTGTTTAAGAAAATTTACATTGTATGTTTTTTCTATAATGATGTAGAGCAAATTCATATAACTTAAATGTACTTTGATTAAATTGAATTTATTATTGATTGAAAATCCCTGATTGTCTGATAATAATTAAGAAATTTTTGAAACTAATATACACTTGTACATTAAGATAGTACAATTCTTGGATTCTGACAGACACTTAAGATACCAGAATACATTAATATGTTAAAATATTTTTTCCATCAAATTTACAAGTATAGTGACTTTTAGAACTATATTTGCATTTATTTTCAGGTTATTTTTATTGAATCGTATAATAAATGGTGTTGAATACCGTTAAAGAAATAGGATATGTCCCTACTTGAAATAATGAAAAATCCTACTAACTTTTGCTTAAATTTTTTTTTAATTTACACTTTTAAGAAATTTAACAAAGAAATAAAATATAAAATACTCCATTAACTGTATCAAAAGTTGTAATTTTATAATTTCTTTAAAGGAGAAAACCTAATTTCTTAGTAACATAAAACTTAAAATATTTTAATATTTTAGTGACATGTTTCACAGGCATAATATTAAAATTTATGTGTAGTTTTTTTAGTGAAAATTGTATTCACTGGCTTGACAACGAATTTTTTTCTTTTCCTAGATTGTATTATTTTATAATAAATTAAATATACTTATATTGAAATATTTAGTAATTTATTCTTTTAATTATTTTCTTAATCTTCTGAATAAAAACTAAATTTTTGTCAAGTTACGGTTAATTTTGTTTTATGTATTACGAAACATTTCTAAATTAGGTTAGAAATAAAATGATTGCTGTATTTTGGAATATTTTGTAATAGCACAAAATAAATAAAAATGTGACTTTAATTTAATAAATATTGTTAAAAAAGCTATACTCTCTCATTTTATTCCTCATATTTAGTAGTTGCCAAACACACATTGTAAAGATGCAAATGTAATGAAAATTTATAATTTCCTAGAAATATATCAGTAAAGAATTAAAAAATCAGAAAAATGTAGTTTTGTTAAAAATTTTGCGCAGCATAAAATAAAATATATAACTGTTTTAAAAAATTTAATGAGAATATATTTTTTCTCTTTGAAATAAATATCCACAAATTTTTTTTCTATAATTTTATACTATTTTTGATTATATTTTGCTTATTTTATATTATTTTATTTAAATTTTATATCATAATTTTATTTTTGTCATAGACTTTTTTGATTATCAGACAATATTTATAATTTTCAAGGACAAGATTTGCATTTCTTTTCTAGAATTTTCCACTTCATTGTCTGCTACTCAGTCTCATCTTTGTCCACTTGTTACTTTACCAGATCAAATAAGAACATTTCCTGGAAATTCTTTGAATAAATGTTTAAATATTTTATTGAAAACTTTTCCTAATTCTGTGCATGAAATGGATTCAACTTTATACTTACCTGGTAAAGTTATGTTTTAGAAGGTTTATTAATATTTGTATATTTAAATTGATCATTTGATGCTCAAATATTTCAGCCTACTATAATTTTAAATAGAATACTTAAAAATCAAAAATTCACTAAGCATATCAATTCTTGCATTAATTCTAAATTATGTGTTTAATAATCTACTATGTTTGAAAATTAGGAATACTGTCTTGCTCAATCTTTTCATTTAATTTTCTGTTTTATATATTTATCAGTTATAATTTGATTATTTTTTAAAATTGTAAAAATCAACAACTCTAATTAGTGTCCTAGAGTTAAATTTTCTAAATTCAGATATTCCACTTACATTTTATACAAAATATAATTAAATCACATTTTTAAATTTTATATTCATAATTTTTAAATTAAAAATTTAATCCTTGATTTATAATATAAATTTTTATAGCCATATTTGATTTATATTGTTATAATTTGGTAATAATTTATTAAAATTGATATTGATAAATATAATGATAATGATAACAAAAACATAATGATTATAATTTATAGAAATTTTCAAAAATTCATTATGATTGTAAATCCACATTCATTTGTGCTGAAAATATGGTAAAAAAATTTTAAATTGTATACCGCAATATAAAAAGTTTCAATACAAATTAAATTTTCTTAAAAACTTTATAAAATATTGTTTTATTAGAATATCTGTAAATGCTTAGTATTCATTTTGGCATATAATTTGTTCAAATTACTTTGGCTTAAGTAATCTCTAATATAATTCCTCAGTCAAATTTTATGGAGCAAAATAATTCATTCATTTGATCAATATTTTTAATACATTAGTTCGATTTATTAACAGTAATATATAATATACAAAGGAATAATTTAAATTTATCTTAAACAATTCCTCTATGTGTCATTTATTACTAATGAAAATAACTTATAAGGTCAGTGGTTACCATGGAAAACAGTTTATATATTTCATTACTTTAACAAATATTGTTTGATGTTGTAAAAAATTGATTTTATTTAAGTGAATTCAAGTTGGCAGAATATGATTAAAATCTTCCATATATTTCCTTTAATAATTATTTCCTTCTTATTTTTCCTTTTTATTAATTATAAACAAGAATTTAAAAAAATATTCTTAAAATATCATGATAATTGTAGAATATTATAATTGTATGTAAAAACATAATTGTGTAAATACTCTTATGTAAGAGTATGCATTAATGCCCTTTAAAACGTAAATGTTATGAAACATATAGATTTTTTTCCTCTATAATTTTATTTATATTTTTTATTTATTTATTAATTTTAAAAAAAATTTTTAAATTTATTTGAGCAAAATATTAAGAATTTATTTTATTTATTTTTTTTTTAAATGTCAATATTTAAGCAGCTGAGATATATTGTTGGTTATCTTTCTAGAGTAATTTATAGATAATATTTACTGATTATATATTTGGTAGTTAGTAAAATAGGTGTTTTATTAAAAATTGTGTTTGTGTGTGTGTGTGTGTGTATATATATATATATATATATATATATATATATATATATATATATATATATATATATATATATATATATATATATATATATATATACAGCTCCTAAATAATGTGTGATGTTTTTTAAAGTCTTAAATTGCTATTTTTAGTATGCTCAAATCAATCATCAGCTGTAATTTTATAGTTAATGTATTAAAATTAAAGTGAGATGTACTTAATTTATTCTTTAATGATAAAATATTTAAAAAATGAAACTCTATTTTAATTTTATATAATGGAATTATTATATGAAGATTAACTGTTTAATAAAATTCCAATAGCAGACGTCTTAAAAAGAAATTTAATAAACATAATAAAGATTATTGTATTTCTTTGGGTATATCTACCTAAAAAATTTTTATATTGAAAAAGTTCATTGAGAATTTGTAAATAATTTTTCTTCTTAAATAGTAATTAGTATGGTTAATGAAAAAAAAATTCATTTTTAAAAGTGTTCTAAATTTTCATATTGTAACATAATTTTATTTAAAGATGTTATCTTAGTCATTTAAAAAAAATTTATCTTATTTTTAAAAGTATTTTTTAAAAACTTATGATTGCAACATTAAACGTAAGAATTGATGTCCATTAATTTTTTTTCTAGATTAAGCATAATATTGTATATGATTATGTATAATTATTTATATGGTACTTACAGAAGTGTGTAACTTTCACAATAAATTTCCAGTGATAGTTTTCAATCATTGTACCATTTCAATCACGGACCCTTTGTTTTTTGAACATTGAAACAATTTACTTTAAAGCAAAGAGGAGAACTTATGCTTTCCTTCCTGGAAAGCTCTTTACAGATTTAAACTAACCAAATGAAACTCAATATCAAGCATTTATATATAGGACACTGCAACATGTAGAATTTTAAACTTATTGTGTTGTTGTCTTGTGCCACACACACAGCTAGGCTGACATTATGGGATGCGCTACTCCATTTTTCCAACTGAACCATATTTCGCTAATTGTAAATTTAAAATAAGAATTTGATCTGACAATTACTTCATTGTGTTGAGAATTCCATTTACAACACTGCTGCAATCTATGTGTACTTTTGGGCTAAGGAACTCACTTCAATTAAGTAGTGGAAATAGCTACTGAATAGTAACGATTTAACTGCAATAGTTTTATGCAAAAAGCATCTTCTATGGATCTCCCCCAGCAGCCTAAAAAACGAATGGACAATTTAAAAAAAAAAGAGTCAAATTGATGAAAACTATTGGTCAAAAGAAAATACAACACTTGGAAGATTTTTCCCCAACAATGGATGTTTGGCAGGATATACTGTGAAACTGGTGAATATTCTCTAATTTAGATAATGAATAGAGAAAAAAATATGTTGGTAGCAAAGGTAATACATTGAAGAAAAATCCACAATATATTTGGATTGTTGGTTTGCTTATGAAACTGAAGATCTTGAAAGAGCAGGGTATTATCATATAACTGTAAATTACAAATACTACTTTGTAGATCCACCCATGAATATATGCACACTAAATATTGAGGGATTCCAGGGACCCACAAAGAGAAAGACAAAAACGCACTACTGGCTACTATCTCCTTTTATATCTAGCCAAATTCTTGTGACAGAAAA
This sequence comes from Latrodectus elegans, assembly GCA_030067965.1. Classification (NCBI taxonomy): domain Eukaryota; kingdom Metazoa; phylum Arthropoda; class Arachnida; order Araneae; family Theridiidae; genus Latrodectus; species Latrodectus elegans. The sequence goes on from CM057810.1 coordinate 51,004,376, forward strand.
CACTGAGACAAAAAATTAACTTAAGACCATATTTAAAACAATTGCCAAAATAAAGCCACTCAAATGTTTGTCTTGGCAGCAAATTTCACACACGGACTCATAAACTTACATAAATACCATTTATGTTTAAAAAAAAATCAAAACCTCTTGTTTTACTAATTGTTTTAAAAATTAAAGTAATTTTATGAATGCAATTAAATGAATTTATCTCAGTTATTTTTTAAATTTTAATACTTCAATAAAATTTAAAAGTTAAAAAAAAAACAGCATTTTTCCTCTAAGTAATTTTAGAATTAAATTTTCTTTTACTTTTATAATAGTATTATTAGTGTCTACTTTTCTATTTGAATTATTTTTCATTTTACAAAGTTCAGTAAGATTCTAGCTATATTTACTTTGCTCAAGGAATAATAAAATAATTATTTTTTAGTTTTATTGTCAATATATACCTTTAAATATTTATTAATCTTGTTACTTTTTATTACAAGTTCTTTTATTTATCTGTATTATCTGTAAATATTTAAAAATTATAAGTATTATTTTATCTGTAATGAATCAAAAGTTAAAAAAAAGACAGTACTTTTCCTCTAAGTAAAAGTGAAATTAAATTTTCCTTCAAATTAATAATAGTATGATTAGTGTTTACATTTCTATTTGAATTACTTTTCTTTCCACTTAAGTTCAGTAAAATTCTTTAATTATATTTTCTTTTCTTAAAGAGTAATAAAATAATTACTTTTTAGTCTTATTAGGAATACTTTTTTTAAATATTTATCAACTATGTTGATTTTTATTATAAATAATGCAGTAAATTCTTTTACTTAGACTAAATATTTAATTTATATTTATTATAAGCATTTTTTATCAATAATAAATATTTATCAAATAGAAGTGTATTAGTGTGAAAAAGTGTTTTCTTTTATCAAGAATTTACTATACTTTAAGATATTTTATTGATTAAAAGTTATTCTAGATATTAATTTATTTAAATATTTTGTTATGTGCCAGTTAGTTTATAATGTTAAATTAATGAACCTTTTTAATATATAATGAAAATATGGCTTGGTATATATTGCATGATCTATTTTTAATTGATTTGCTAAACATGCAGATACTTTTCAACTTTTAGTTTTTCTACATCTACAAGCCTTATTAGATACTTACATTTTGTGGATGAATAATAAAACACGGACTCTCATTGCTTCTCAAAACCTTCCTACTTATTTGCTCATTTCATCTTCTGATTGTAGTGTAAGAAACACATTTCCTATTCTTTCTTTTCTTTGCAACAAAATCTCTAATCTTGAATTTATAGCTTATTCTAAATGAAGTGTTGAGGAAAATTAATAGATAAAAATACAATTCTTTTTCTTTTATAATGATCAACTGATTGTTACATTTTCTTAATTTATTCTTTATTGTGCTATTTATTCTTGAGATTAAAAAAATTTTATCCTGCTCCAATAAATTGATTTATTGTCAGTGAGTTATTTTTAAGCAAAACTTATGTATACATGAAAATGTTTTTATATACTAAACAACTCCTGTAGATTTATGTGAACTTCTACCCTACACATTTAATATGCTGTAAGGAATTTATATAGCATAAATTTATCAAGTTATTTTATTTTTATACCCTTTAAATGCTTTGAATCAATTACAGTTTATATTTAAATATACTTTATTTAAGTAAATCTCTCTTACAAATTAGACAAAAACAGTCTCAGTTTTATTTTGCAGAATCTTTTCTTTTGTTAATTGTTTTGTTAATTCTTAATGTTATTTATATCAGCTTTCTGTGATTTTCTCTTACATGACTTTTATCTTTTTAGGGAGAATAATATTGCTTTGCACTAATTTTTTATTAGAATTTTAAATCCTCTAAATTTTTAAAACTAAAATTTTATATTCTTATATAATATAAACTATATTTTGTCAACTTATTAGTCATGAGTCACTTTTTTATTATTTTTTGTTTACCATTTTAATCTAAATGTTATTAAATAATTATTGTTATTTTAATTTATTTTTAGAGTTGAACACCTTTCAATTATATTTAGCTAAAGTTGCTATCTGAAATTTACTGTTTTATTTACTGATTTTAATGTATTTGTTTTTTGTATCCATTGATTGCTTTAACTATGATATTTATTTAAAATATTTGATTTAGAATTTATTAACAGAACTTGGGGTGGAACACTTCCGGCTTTATGGTGAAAAGCTAACATTATTCCAATCCTGAAACCAAATAAAGATCCCTCTGACCTAAATTCATTTCGACCCATTTCTCTGTCCTGTATCTTGAGCAAGCTGACTGAGAGAATGATCGTTGATAGATTACAATTTTTTTCTTGACGGTAAAGGATTTATCTCTGAGAGACAAGCTGGGTTTAGAAAGGACTTTAATACTATGGAACAAATAGTCAGACTCAGTCAACAAATCAAAGATGGTTTTCATAGAAAAGAAAGTACTCTTGCAGTCTTTATCGACTTTAAATCAGCATTTGACGGTGTTTGGCGAAAACTGTTACTAAAGAAGTTTCGTCAGATGGGCATCTCTGGCCACCTCTTTAAATGGATCTTTGATTTCCTTTCACAACGTTTTATTAACGTAAGTTATGGAAATGCTAGATCGGGTTTCCAGCAAACTGCTCAGGGTCTCCCTCAAGGTTCTGTCTTAAGCCCTGTTTTGTTCAACTTGATGATTAATGATCTCATATGCAATATCTCGTAGACTTGCCCTGATGTTCAGGTTTTGTTATATGCAGAGGACCTGGTCCTTTGGACAACTGGCAACAACTTTCAAACACTAGAGAGGGTTATGAATTCTGCCCTGAACTTTTTATTGAAATGGACTAATGACAATGAGTTCTCTGTCAACATTGACAAGACCAATTTTGAGCTTTTTACTTTGAGTACTAAACAGCATCAGATTATTTTAAACTTTGATGACAAACCACTTCAGAGAACTGATTGTGCTAAATATCTCGGTATTCTTTTAGACCCAAGACTCACCTGGAACAAACAGGCCTCAAAAATCGCTGAAAATGTCTCAGGCCGACTTAATTTATTAAAAAGACTAGCTGGTGTTAAATGGGGTGCCGCTCAGTATTTTTTGGTCACGACTTTTAACTTTTTCATCTGACCGGTCTTCGATGAGGGAGCTGAAATTTTAATCACTGCCTCAGATGCTGTTTTATCGAAACTCGTTGTTCAAAACAGTGCTCTTAGGCTTATCACTGGGGGAGCCTTCTCAACTCCAATACCAGCTTTGTAACTTCAGACTGGCCTTGACTGTTTGCATGATAGGAGAGGTTTTGCTACTTTGGTTCTTGGTGAAAGGTTACTACATAGGGGTGGTTTTTGGACTAACTACCAACCAAGCACTCTGAGACTAAAAACACAACGAACATTTTTATCAGAATTCCAGAGAATTTCCAGCTCACTTGGCACTCCAAGTAATAGAACCCTTACAGCCAGACCCCCTGTCTTCCTAGGTATGCTGAAATATGCCACCCCTGTCTTCGACCTTGTCCTTCCTGTCGAGAAGAGAGTTTCCCCTCAGGCAGAACTCAGGGCTGCCACTCTTGCTACTATTAATGAGAGATACCCACTCATCAATTGGACGCACATTTATACTGATGGATCAGCTGAGAAAAGTATTGGGAGAGCGGGAGCTGGTGTCTTCTCCAAATTTTTCCAACTCTAAGAGCCTTTGAGGAAAAAAACTCAGATAATTTTGATGGAGAAATGTATGCAATTTGCGTGGCTCTCCAAAAAATTTTAGATTTCTTGGAAATGAAATTTGTCCTTCTTGTTGACTGTGAGGCTGCCATTCATACGATGGCAAATTATACTCCCCTACCTACATCTATAGAAGACAATCATTAACACTTTACTGTCTGCGGGAAAGGAAATTACTTTACAATGGATCCCTAGCCATTGCTGCTTGCCTGGTAATGAAAAAGCTGACAATCTCGCAAAAGAAGCTTCTTTTTTAAACCCTCCAGATACTCCTACTGGCCTGAGAAATGTCAAACTCCTTCTAAAACAGGTTATGCATCACCAGTGAAAAATTTATTACAAAGAGAATGCAGTTGATGCCTCTTGGAGGACCCTGCTGAGCTCATGTATCCCCAGAGATCTACCTAGATCTATAGCGGTCTCCTGCTTCAGGTTACTTACTGGGCATGATTTTCTCCAGAAACATCTCTATCACATAGGGCTTGTAGATTCACCTGACTGCATTTTATGTAGAGAACAAGTTGACATGGATGGCGAGCATCTTTGGAAATGTTCTGACCTCCAGGAAGCCTGCTCTTCTTCACATTTCAAGATGCTCTCCACTCCTGGAGATACTTCTTTTCTTTATTGGACTGCAAGACTTATTATGCTCAAAAAAGCCAACATAAGGACGTAATTTATATATATTATGTTTTTGTAAATAAGTAGTTGAAATTGATATTCGTACAAAAATTAAATATATATAATACCTTCATATTGAATAATTTATGGACTCCTAGCAATTCAGGTATTTATAAATTCTGTATAAAAATAATAAAATTAATTTATATAAAAATTTAATTCTTTTATTTCTATCTTTTGAATAGTAATTTAATTAAGCATTATTAGTTTCAATTTTGTCATGGGATATATATTTATTATTAAAATTTCATCATACATTTAGAATTAATTTAAAATGTATTTCTTATAACACAAAATAAATTGCACTAATTAAAATGGAAACAGTTGATTAACTGTTCAAAGATTTTATAAATCTTCAATTGTAGGATTATAAAAAATGTCTTGAAATTATTTCAAAAATTTAAACTTCTTTATCTTCTCACTTTATTTTGTTTTATTTAATTTATTCATTATTTGCATTTTTTAATAAATTGTTCCTTGGTATTTAAATTATTTAACTAATTATATTTAGGTTGCTAAGCAGCAGTTGGAAGACAAAACAGTGTACTTGATTTCAGAATTAGACTCTTTAAATATTTTCAGAAGATTCCATCCATTACATGCTCTTTTGTATGAAACTTTTTTTAAACAAATTGACATTTTATGTGTAAGTCATTTTTCATAACTTAATTCCTTCATTATTTAACTGCTAAATTAACATTCTTAGAATGCTTTGGTTTAAAAAAAAAATTTATTTGGAAAAAAATTAATTTTTTTCTTAATATATTTTGAATAATTTTATAAATAAATAAATCAGATTGCAAGAAAATATTTTTGCTTCTTTATTATTTAGAATTATAAATTACTGTATGTGTTATACAACTATTTTTCTACCAATACCACATCATTAATTTTTTAGTTATAAGCTAAAGCGAATTTCTCTTCTTTTAAAATTATCCAATTTGTTCTGTTGTCAAGTTTGCATATCATATGTGAACATAAAGACAGTGATTATTTGTTTATTGTAATCCAGTGCTCATGAAAAATGGACTCATAAAAAATACATATTTATTGTTATTAAATTCTTAGTTGATTTTTTATTTATATACAATATAAAAGAAAATTGGTACCTTGCTTTGAGTTGCCTTATTGTCATTTATCCTGTCATTACTTTTCTAAATTGACTTATGGCTTGAAAAACTTTATCTTGTGCACCCTCAGCTTAAAAAATATGAAATTTTTTCCGTATTTATAAATATATTAGGGGCAGCTAAACTTGCTATTATTTACATTAGTTTTTATCATTATTTCATTATTTTTTCATCTATCCCTTAAAGGATATTGATGTATCATGTTATCTCAGGATTTCTGACTCGTCACTAACTTTTTGCTGTCTTCAGAATATCAAAGAAATTTTTCTAAACAAAGATAAACTTATCTGAGAAATAGAAGTAATTAGCAACGTTATGAGTGATAAAAATATTACTTTATGTAACTTGAGTTTGCTTAAAAGTGAGTTATATTCCTATGAAACTAACAATAATCCAACTCGTGTTATTTCAATTTCCTCATTATATTTTTGGTTGTCATAAAATCAGTTTATTATTAGATGTTAATGTATTTATTTCTTTTTAATTTTCCTTCGTTGCTTATGATTTTTTACTACATTTGAATTTATTTATCTTTACTCAAAATTTTTCACTATTTAGATAAGTTATGTTTGTTTTAAATTTATTTAGTTACTAAGAGTACATTTTCAAACAGTATCAGTTATTGTTTAAATTTATATATTTTATGCAAGTAAAAAAAATTTTTTATTCAAAAGTTGTATTTATTTTAGAAAATAATCAGAATATTTCTGAAAATTGTACATAAAAATATAATTTTTTTAAAATTTCATTTCCTTAAAGGGTTTTGTTCATGAGGCTACAACCATCGTTTTTAATTATTACTTTATTACTGTGAAAGGATTGCTGTTATTTATTATTGAAAATTCAAGCAAATGCCGATCTTGTAAGTAAAATTTTTCTTAATTGTTTTTACTGTAAAAAATTAAAGTTTTTATGCATAACTATTTATATTTTACATGTAAATTCAATTAACAAGATTCTCGAATATTTGTGAACACTAATAGTTGATTTTTTATTGTGAGTGATCTTTTAATTTCTTATTTTGATACCAAAAATAATTTACAATCCCTTAATTTTAATGAATTCTTTTTACAGAATATTTTCTATTTCAAATATTCCTTACTCACCAGAAAAAAAATTCTAAAATTAAAATGTTAGATTGTTTTCAGAAAATTAAATTCATTTATATTTTTTATTCACAGGATTCACATATTTACAAATAAAAGGAACTCATAGTTAATCATAATATTTTATTAAAATACATTTGATGCAATTTTTGTTTATATTAAATAATAAATTATTTGTCTTAACTTATCACTTTCAAATCTGATATGAAATTTGAAAAATTGACCTTCTTTTAGTTATGACCATTATTTTTATGTTCATAATATGATACTAAATAACTATTTAGCATTCTGTTTCTTAAATGACTGTTAGTGTTTTATTTATTGATTATGACAAATACATTATGATAACAGATTTGTTGATTAAAAGTTTTTCTAAAATATATTAAGATTGTTAATTTTTTAAGGCAAGTTACGTAATATGATGTCTATTAGTCTACATATATATTATCCTAATTGAAATTTTATTCTTATATTTTTAATTATGTGATCTATTGTTGTTAAATTGAATTAAAGTATTATTTCAATAGCATTTCGGTTTATCTAAACAATTGGTATTTTATGTAATAATAAAATTATTTTAATAACATTTAACATAAATATGTTTTATTGCATTAATCTAGTTAATCTGCAAAATGTTTGCTGGATTATACACCATATTTTCCTGTACATAATCTGCAGATTATGTGTTAAAATAGTTTCAAATTTCGTTCTGTGTTTTATACGCTGCTGCAGATAATCTGATAGAAAATATTTTCAGAAAAAATCTTAAAGAATCAAAGAAAAGCTTCAATAGAGTTTAGAATAAAGTTTTCATAAAATCAGAAAAGCTTACAATAAAGTTTTGAAAGAACTGTTTCTGTTTCATAGAATAAATAACAGTAGGTGCTACAACTCAGTTGACTTATTTTAATTATAATCATTACTGTCCAATTACGTTCAAGAACGAATTTAGTCCCCCTGAACGATTTTAAAGTTGCAATTCACTAACTTCCTTTCGCATTCTGTCATGATCTGAACTGTTTCTCTCTGAAAACATTCAAATTTGTATATCATCATAGTGAAGTGAAAACTATTAAGTTACAGGGCAAATTTTAATGTGAAAGTTATAGAGAGGGCAAATGAAAAAAATGTTGACAAACACGTAATGTAAGGTGAAAAACAAAACATTTGTGGTACAAAAGTAAAAATGTATTTCATGCGCAGTTCGAAAATAATTGATTTCTTTCATATCATTATTAACAAAACAAATATATTTTATTTTTAAAATATGTATAACTTTGTTTTAAAAGTTTGTTTCACAAGAATTTTCTCAGATATTGATCGATGTTGTGCTTTCATCTCAATTAATGAAACTTTGCATTGAAGTGGATTTAAACAGTTCTTTGTCATTATAAATATTTTTTCTGTATAATTTATTATATTTTTAATCATAATGTGTATTTTTTAATTTTATTTGGAACCTAATTATCAGCAGTATAAGTTTTCAATTATTCCCCGAAAAAATTTATGTGGGGTATTCGCCGATGTGGATTATGCCGCGCTTTTTTTTTCTGTTGCTCAAAAAAGGGCTTGTGGATGATATGTCACTGCGGATTATTCATAGGAATATACTGTAATCTAAATTATAGTCTTCTTATTAACTGCATATGATTACTTAAGTAGACATTCATTTTTATGAACCTTTAACTTATGAAAGCTCAGAATTTTATGAACTAGTGGCTAGTTACTAGCAAAGTCATATAGGCACAAAGATAATTTTAATTCTTTATATAAACTAATTTTTTTTTAATTTTAAAAAATGTTTATTGTTTGTGTGAGAAACATGGATTAGTGTTTTCATTAGAAAATATAAACCCTTTCAAAAGTTAGGTAGCTGACTGCTTTCCTAATGTAAAAATCTCAGATTTTCTCTAAGCAATTCATGTGTAATTTTTCTCTGCTGATATTTAATCCCTTCTGACAGCCCATACATCAAAGTATAATCAATACTTTCAAGAACAAATATCCTAAAGTAATTTTACAAGGCATGTTCATAATTTACAATCACTTTATAAAATTGAGGTTACAGCCTCTATATATTCTCCATCTGTAAAGAGAAAATTATTTGTAAGTCATTCTGTTATGCAGGCTTTAATACCATCCTATCTTAGAAAAGTTAAGGACATTGACAAGTTGAGTTGAATGGAGTTGATATGATCTTTATGAAATAAATAGTAAAAATAAACTCATTTCTGTCTAAAATTTAATTTTAGAACTTTTTTAATGTTGTCTCAGATGTAATTTGTACATAAGAACTATTAGATAATTAAGTGAACTAGAACATAATAAATGAAAATTTGAAAGAGCTCTTGGATATCAAACAGGCAAATAAGTAGTGCTGCAACTCTCTGCAAAAAGAGCAAGGGATTGGCTAGCAAGATTAAATTATATCTTTAGTACAAATTAGGTTTTAAAAATGTAGTTTTGAAATAGAAAAAAAAAATGTGATTACTAAAATTTTCAGTAAAAAAAAATGAAATCAAGAAAGTTTTTAAGTATGAATTTTGTCTTGCATGTGATTTTTATATAGTATATATTAACTAACTTTTCTAATAGTATTTTATATATAAATTAGAGAAGTTTAGAAATAAAAAAAATGTTTTAAGATCTAATGCATATTTTTCTATTTATTAACTTTCGATTTTGTGAACTATTTTATTATTCCCTACAAGTTCTCAAAAATGATTGTCTACTATATCTAATGACTGTATCTTCAATTTATTTTAGTTCTATATAATTAGAATAATTATACTTATTTTTATGATATTTGAATTACATATTAATGTGATTTCAATCTGTTTTTAAAATTTTTTCAGGCTTTAAGACAGAAATAAGAAATGTCATTTTTGAAACATTGGATGATATTCTGTCCCCTGTAACTCATATAGTGTCTAACATTACAAACACGTATGACATTATCCAATCCATAACAACTGGAACATCTGGAGCTTTTCTGTTTGTTTTAGAAAATGAAAATAGATTGTGGAAGTAATTATTATTTACTTCTTTTTTAATATTTCATCTAAAGTTGTCATTTAAGTTGTATTTTTTAATAAATTAATCATTTCAATTAAAATCATTTTGATTCTAAATTTGTTGTTCCTTTTTTATTTTATGGTAAATTTCAAAAATAAAATACATACCTTGTTGTAATTTCTATCATCTGTATGTCAATGTAATGTCAATATTTTAGGAGTAAAATCTTTGAAAAAAAATCCTATCTGTATTTTAATGTCATTTATTTTCTTCACTTAAAAACATAATTTACAAAAATATTACTCTTATTTTTAACAACATATTTCTTAATGCTGGTAATATTTATTTTTAACAACATAATTTAGAATGTTTTTACAAATTTGAAAATATTAAACCATTACAAATATTGTTATGCAAATTTAATTCAATTTGTATTCAAATTATTTCAAATGTTTCACATAATTATTGATGTTACATAAAAAAATAAAAATAAAAATAAAAACCCAAAGGGCTGTTTATATTAAAAATCAATGACAAAATTTATTATGCATAAAGTTTACTTAGCTGTTTTATTATCAAATAAAATTCTTACAGTATATTTAATAATATTCTTACAGAAAAATTTATTGTCATGTATATTACTAAGTCTTCTCTAACGGTAACTTTATTTTCTGTTTAGTTCCAATGTTATGCAAATAATCCATAATGAATATATAAAGTTCCTGAAATGGTTAGAAAAAGTAAATTTGCCTCACGCAGATTTGGAAAAACTAAAACAGTTACACCAAATTAGAAAACTGTCATGCATAATGAAGCTTACTCAAGATTTCTATACTAGTCCCAGAAATTGCTTGAGAAGGAGAAATCAAGTAGCTCCACAATTTCAACTAGGTAAATTTTATTTTATGAACTATTTTTTTTTTAATTTTAACATCAATAATTAAAATATCTAATTTTCATCAATTTAAAAAAAAATCAATATTTCAGAAATATTAGATGACAATGAAAAATATTTTATTGGTCCTCTCCTCATAAAGTTATATATTAACCTTTTGAATAATTTGTTGACTATATTATATAAAAAAAATTCATCATAAATATTTTATGTTTCTATTTAACAAAATGAACAACTGTATATTGATGAATGACGCAGTTATCATGATCATGTAATTACAATTATAGTTTACTGCAAAAAGTAAGTCTATAACACAAAAGATTATGACATTCTTTCATTTGTTTCAGTGATCATTCCCAAACACTTTTGTTTTTTAATATTTTACATTATTTTAGCAAATTATTATTCTTGATTATTTTACTGATTATTAAAGTTGTTTAAGACTATATTTTACTATATTACTTCTAAATAATATTTATAAAATACTTTTAAAATAAGATTTTTTTTACCAGATTACATATGGTTGATTCAATTTTTGTGTTCTATATTAATGAATGTAACTAGAATGCTCAATTGTTTTAAAGCAAAATGCATTCTTGTAAAATATGTGCTTTGAATTTTAATGAAATATATTAAGCTTTTAAAGTGTATAAATAGTTGGGTGGAAAAAGATTGTTTCTCTTTCATTAAATAAATATTTACTGCTTTAAAATTATGCATATGAATTATAACTTTATAATTAATTATTTTTTATATATATGCTTTTCTCATATGTAAACTGTATTTCATATTTTTATTTGATGATTTTATAAAATAAAATGAACTTGATGATAAAAGAATACTCCGAATTATAAATCACTAATCTAGGTGCAAATTAAAAAACATATACTGCTTTGCATAAAAAAACATATACTGCTTTGCAGATTAATGCTGTCATTATTGTGTGTATATAATGTTAAACATTTTTCTAAAAATCTTTCATAAAATAATATGCATTTATTCTAATTCTGTGTTTTATTAATTTAAATATTTATTCTCCATTAGCAATGTTATGAATACTATTGACATTTCTTATACTTATCTAATTAAATATTTTTAATTATAAAGTTAAATAAATTAGAGTCATAATAAATTTTTTAGTATTGTACAATCTTGTTAGCTTATAAATATCTATTTTACATCTGTGTAAAAGCTATTTAAACTATAAAAAAAAGGGAATTTATATAACCAGAAATCCTTTGATATTTATTTTTTCCAATGGCAGATTGTAGACAGTTACAATTGCAACAGAGTCTATTAATCTTTTGTTCCCTGATATCAAGGAACCGGCCAGACACAGCAATCTCTTAGCCACCGAGGCGTTGCCCCGGGTGCACCACAGGGGGTGGGCCACCATCGCACCCTCAAAACAAAAGATAGTATATCAAATCCTTGATATACTCATATCATATCATTGATTATCTCAGATAGTATATCAAATCCTTTGATATACTATCTAATATAAAAAAAAATATCTTTAAACTATATTATTTCAGTTTCCAAGTAGAGTTATGCATTATTAAAATTAAAAAGGAGTATGATATAAAAAGCTTATTAGACTTTTCAAATTTAATTGTGTTCATGTATAAGATTATAACTTCTTATAAATCAAAAAGTGTTTTAACAGTCTGAAGCCTGGTGGCTTAGTAATAGCACTTCACATTTCCAAAGTATGAGTCCAAGGTTCAATCTTTTGGCTGGGCTATCTCAACTTAGCCTTTCATCCCTTCAATGGGTCAATAAACTTAGTATGCTTGGGAACTATACACTGAGAATTTTGTTTTTGGCTGACCACCTAACCAGAACATATGCCTCATATTCCAGGGCCCATAGTCTGTAAAACAGATATGAACACTGTACACCTTAGCTTATGTGTGCTGTTATGCCCCAAAGTTTAGTTTTTTTTTTTTTTTTTACAATGCATCAAATAAATATGCAAATAATCATTAAATAATAAAAAATCTTTGCCTTTTTAAAATAATGTAAGAAAACTAGATTTCATCATTTTTTAAAACATATTAAAAATTTGAAATATTAAAAATTTCTATTCTTAAAAAATAAGGAAAACTTTTGTAACTAAAAAAATTTCCTTCATTTTAAACATTTCACTTTTCAGAAAATATTGTTACTTCATAATGAAAGACACATTGAAATTATATTTTCAACATGGTCTGAAAAAATAATGCTTAAATCTGGACAAAAAGGTTTAAAAAAAAAAATTCTGTATCCCAGAAATTTTTTGATATTTATCAAAATATATATGAAAAATGCTTTATTTGAAAAAGATAATTTCATTCATTGGAACTGTGTTAATTTTTCTATGAAGGGGCAACAAAAAAATTGATTGATCACATTGAATTGACATTAAATTTCTTATATGATCAAATAATTAGTGGTTCCATTCACTAAATAGTAGTTATTTTTATGATTCAGAATTTATATTTAAAGTCCTTGGTGTCAGTCATGAGCCATTGAGTGGCAAGGAACAAAATCCTTTGATCAAAGTTTTAGGTTATATTGTTGTATGTGGTACACTTTACCAAGTATTACATAATTTTAATCATATTCCTAAATGTAAATCTTTGAAAAACAGTTCTTTCACTGAATCCAAATACTAAAGTTTTGTATACATAAATAATGCTTATTTTAACAAAATTTTAAAAGAATGTTATTCCTTTAATAAGGTTATTTAGATCATCATATACAACCTGTTGACATTTTATTAGTTGATATGTTATTCAAAATCTGAACTTTGTTATCCTCCAAAATTTGAACTTCATATTAGAATCTTATATAAATTGCTATGGTAGTTTAACTCTTTAATTGCAAATTGCAATTTATTTTAGATTTTTATTTGTTATAATAATTTAATTTTCAATTTTTACAGTAGTTAAAAATTATGTGTATTACACAGATTAGATAAATGTCACTGTAAATATGCCATTGAATACGAACATTTTTTAAAAGATACAGAATAAAAGAAAGGAAACTAATAATTTTAACAATATTCAATTTTTTAAATTATAATATGTGTACAAATGTTTTACAGAATATTTGAAACAAATGCTGTTTCATATCAAAGAAATTGGAAATTTATTAAGTATTGTTTAATTTACAGAAAGAACCTCCACAGAAAATATTCTAAGTGATCAAGAACAAATATATTGGAAGGAAAAATGTAACAAATCAAAATATTTTTCTTGTATCTAAGTTACATTATTTTATGTGCTGTTTACAAATTGTTGTGATATTGATATAAATTTTGATACTCTTTATTAAAGCCATTTTATGATAACTTTTAAATCGAACATTTTATAATTATATAAAATTGTATTTTTCCTATACTTTAATAAATTGTTTTGTTGGTTATATTTTGTAGCTTTGTTTGAAATTTTTGAAGTAAATTTTTTCTTCACTATTCATTCTGATATTTAAACCACTTAAATAAAATTAGATTAAAATTATTGTTTGTTTAAGTATGCAAAATTTATTCTAAAAAAGATTAAAGAAACTTAAAACTAATTTCCATAAAAGAACCAGTTTTTACAATTTTTAATGAAATCTAAGTCATTTCCTTTATATGTTATTTATTAACTATATCATTTAAAGATTTGGTTGTCACATAAGCAAATAGTGTGGTCAAATGCATTTAAAAAATCCATTCATTAAATTATTAGATCCAGTTGTCACAATATAATTTAATGCCACTAATGAAATTATAAAAGAGTTGTTTGAATATGTTTTTAAATTTTATCTGAGTTTCTTAAATAATGTTTTTCTCTCAAAAATATTGTCTCCTGTTAATTTTATGGCACATATTTTGAAAGTTTAAGCAGTTTTTCAGGCTTATAATTGCCCATTCTACTACTATTCTGCTTTAATTAAAGTTATGAATTGTTGAGTAAGAGCCTGCTTATATTTTTGGCATAGTTTAATTAACGATTTATTTTCCATCATATCTATATTAATATCATGTTAAAGGTTACTATTCACTTTATTGTATAAAGCAAATGTATCAATATATTATGTGGACCAATTTGTTTTTTCGTTGCATTCTATTTATGTAAAGAACTAATTACCTTGTAAAAAATGCTTTGACCATCCAGCTTTACTGAATTACGTTGTGTTTTACGCTGGATTTTTTCTCAGGAGGATTTAATATCCAATCCCCTTATTATTATTATAGACTTTTTGGTAGTTAATCTTCTATAGTTGATCTAATATTTTCAGATCTTTCGATCATAAAAACAACTTATTATCTAATATTTCATTTGACAAACTTTTGTTAAAGAACTACATGTAATATTTTCCTAATTTCTGTTAAAGATTAAAAGGGGTTTTCAGTATTTTTATGGTACTTTTTAAATATTTAAGGTATTTCCAAGAATAAGTTATAACAAAATTTATTCTTTATGAAATATTATATGAGACATTCATAATACACACCAAAGAGATGTTTAGAATAACAACTTCCAGTTTTATAAATGCCATATTAGGCCTTTTCTCAAAATTAAACTAATTTTCTTCCTAATCCTAAAATTTTCTTTTAATAATTCCTATAAGTGCTCTTTGAAAAAAAATTTTTTTTTGAAAATAATGTTCTTCTTTCTGAAGAAAATCCCATTTGATTCGAATTAAACATCACCCTTATAAGTATATTAAAATATATAGCTAATGAAACCATATCTGTTCTTTATTATAAACAAGTTGTTATGATTATTAACTATGTCAATAAATGCAAAACAATTCTATGAGTGTGAAACTGTCAATAAATTTTCTCTATGCTCCATCAAATGCATTTCATCGTAGAAACATTAAATTATTTTTTTTATTTTAATTATATAAAGATGCAAAAATTTTATCAAATGTAAATTTATTCTACTTATATTTCAATAGTAACAAAACTTCTTTTGAACTTTGAGTTTTTAAATTTCTTTTGTGAGAATTTCTGTATTCAATAGTCCTAAAATTTTAAATTCGATAATTAAAAAATATATATTTAAATGATTTTTATTTTTAACAAAATAGAAGAACATCACAAACTTTGATTTAAAAACTTATTTGCTATATACCAAAATGGTATTTTCTTTGCAAGAAAACTTAGAACGTAATAGATAGCAAATAAATTTTTTTTTTTTTTTTTTGAATGGAATAAAGCAAATTTGTAAGTTGATATTCGTTTGAAATTTAAATAATTTTTCCTACCACTTTAGTTGTACCTTGATAAAATAATTAACTGTTAAGTTGCAATTTGTGATATTTTGTGAATAAAACAATTTTGTGCAATTTATGGTATTTAAAAGTACAAAACAAGTAGAGGACTTCGAAACAAGTCTTATCCAGGAAAATAGATGATCAGGAGTAAAATGTGTGGTTTTTTTAATTTCTCAATTTTTTCTCAATACTTTCCTATCCCTTAAAACTCTAATAAATTTTATATCAAATCTTTTGACATTTTTTGACTAAGATTGTTTCGTGCAAGCCCAGAAACTAATGGGATACATCACAATCTCAATGAAATTGATTTAAAGATGGACAACTGTATCATCTTATTTCTTTGATTACCCCTCCCCCGAGCCACTGGTTTGTGTTATATATATATATATATATATATATATCAATTATGAAAAAATGAGAGCAATTTTAAAGGTTTGATGGAATCTCATTCTCTAACTTTTCAGATTTGGGTCAGAATCAACTCAGTCGGTACTTGAAATTTCTACTTCGACACAGGCTCCCGACGCGCGATCATCTGGTCCATTGAAACATTCAGCCTGGCGATCGGAACAAATAGGCTACGAAGTTATTAAATTCATGCATGCCCATTGTGGCCGATTTTGATGCTTATAGAACAACGAGATTATGTGAAAGTCTGACAAAACAAAATTGTGAAAAACATTGCAATGTGAGCAAAGCATCAGCTTCTTGTTTAATTTTTTGACTCATCTCAATTACTTTAATCACTGACGGACAAAACGCTCACTTTATTCAAGCGGTCATAATAATATAGACGTTGGATTATGTAAAGTCAGTTGTTAGTGCCAATTTTCCGCATTAGAAATGACCGTTTCAAATGAAAACGTGTCTGAAAAAGTTAAAAAATCGCAAGCATTTTAATACATTTCAAGTAAAAGTCAAAGACCATCCGGTTTAAGAGGTCTATCTGCAAATATTAAAGTACATACACGTAATTTTTTTTTCACAATATTCCGACATTGTACTTAAGTTTAAAGACTGTTGTGCATAAAAACTTCCGATTAATTCCATATGAGAGGAACGCTAACAAATGGAAATAATAAGTTTTTTTTTCTATTACAAACGCTTTTCTTATATTTCGATATCAAAAATATGTGTTTTAAATCGCTTCTAAAATGTTTTTAAAAATTCCGAATATACAATTAAAATCGTTCTGAATGATTTTATACAAATGAAGCGCAAAATGACTTGACACACGTATTTCTCTTCGAAATATTCAGATAACTTGCTACAAATAAACTGATTTCGGAAAATAAAAACATTTCACTTGCATTAAATTGATTCCAACGTTTTAATGTAACAGATGATTGTTTCAAATGAAAATGTGTTTAAGTAAATGAAAAGCGGCTTTCCAAATTTTAGCTTTACGGCATAACCACTGGATTAAAAGACTATTCTGTTAAGTTCTGTCTGAAGAAATGAAAGGCAACTCACTAATTTTTTCTCAAGTTTGTCATTAAAGCCAAAGGCAAACATGTTGCTAGGGCTCACTCGTAGAAATGAAAAATAATTCACAAACTTTTTTGCTGTTTGCCATTTAAAGTCAAAGCCTATTTGCTAATATACGACTCATTTCAAATGAACCCACTCCAACTTTTTGTTTCTTAGACGTTCCTAAATTTTTTATTGTTTCTCAAATTCAAGAATCGGAATACATTGCGATGGATAAAGCGTTAAGTAATTCTCCTTTCTCATGATCCTCAAAAAACTTTTGGAATATGAACCAAGTCATTTCGACAGACGATCGCATCATTTCACTTGAAACAGTACACTTTATTCATGAAATACCTAATTTGATCAAGCCACGATTTAAACATTAAAGTGAAGAAATTGTCGTTTGAAAGATAAAATGGTCTGTTAATAATAAAGAAGATATTCCGAATATACACTCGTTGCTTTCAGAAGTGCAAGATGCTCAACGATGTTGAAAGTTCATTCTTTTTTGTTAAGATAATGGAAAAAATTTGCATGATAATGGGCATGGATGGCTTTGTTCACGAAAGAAATTTCCTGTGCCAAGAGCATGGTTTGATCGAAATGATCAGCGACAATCTAGTGCCATATTTGTTTTGATTCGACCTTCGTTACATTTATTTTAATCCGAAAGATTTGCTCACTGCAATGTATTGCGGCAAAGTTTGCAATGTATTGCGACAAAGTTTGCAATGTATTGCGGCAAGTTTGTTTCAAGACATTTCTAGCCATCTAAACTGTCCCAGTATTCCCCCCCCCCTCGTTAAAGTATTAAACATTCGTTTTTTTATCGGATTTTAGGATTCATGAATTAGTTGCGAGCCAATTTCAAAGAACGAAATGTGAAATCATTAAATAAGTTTAAGGATATCGTGAAATCATTTTAAACAAAATGAAGAGAAACGGGAAGGATATTGTGGCTTATAAAGGTGGCCGATACGAAAAGAAATTATTGGAAGTTTTAAAATATTCCAAATGTTGATTTGGACATCTACGGTTGCCAAAAATTTGATGCGTTAGTGAATCAAGAAGATAGAAAATGGCAACGTAAATGGCTCACAGAAATTTTGAAATCAGATGAATATCAATGTCTATGCTTTCAACGCATTTATTCAAAATGAACTGATGTTTTAAATGACACACAATTAATTAATTTCGAGCACGTATCATTTGTTTATCTTCAAAAAATATATATCATACCATTCGACAAGTTTCAGTGGAAAATTGAAAATTGGCAATTTTGAAACAAGGGCCAAAGATATTATTCCTGTTGATAATGACTTCTTGTTTTTCTATTATAGAAAGGAGACCTCTAACGGACACAAGACCTACATTACTCTCAGATTTTGGAACATTCAGCCCTGTCTCTTTCTCTTTCAGAATGGTTTATAAAGTAAACTTGATCATCATTAAAACTGATCATTGAAAAAAAAAAAGAAAGAAACTGTTGCTGGGAAATTGGAATTTACGAGCATATGCAACTAGACCAAAATATTTGTTGTCTCTGATTGAATCATTTTGCTCGTGTGCGTTCAAGTGAAATGAATCGGATATTCATTGTCAACAGGATTGCCTTTGATATGAATAGCGAACACGAAAATATTTGCTGGCCACCTTAAATGCAACACCTTGAAGGAAGTATGCAAATAAGATGCAATTTACAACATGCATTAGTGAAGGTGAGGCATGCAAAAGATTAGAATTTCAGACAGACGCACATCACGCGCCTCTGGCACCACTTCAAAGTGCTATTTAAGACATACAGATTTCAACAATTTCAAATTAGGCAGTCATGTTTTTTTTTTTTTTTTTTTTTGTGGTTTTGTCAAAAAACGATCAATTATGCCTCTTAGAAAACAATGATAATTTTTTTATCAAGTATCCGAGATTGACAGAGGAAGGATAGTACCTACCAAGATTCTGGCTTATCTTTTAGGAAAATTGGTAATCGTGTTGAACGAAACCAAACAACTGTATTGCGGATATGTGATCGTTGAATGCAGAAGGGTACGCAGACGAACGTGTTCTATCGCATCCACCTTAGTGCACCACTTCACGTGATGACATGGCAGTGAATGATCACTCAACCACATCACGAGTTATAGCGAAGCACATTGCCTCTAACGCATTATCCAGTGTCTGCACGTGCCATTCAACGCCATTTAAAGGAGAGTGGTTTGTCCGCAAGACGTCCATTGTTTCGTCTATCCATGACGCAGAACCACAGACGTGTCCACCGGCAAAGGTGCGATGAAAGAAGGATGTGGATGACATAATGGAATAAAATTTTCTTTACGGACGATTCCTTCTTCTGCCTGCAGCACCACGATGGTTGCATTCGAGTCTGTTGACACTGTGGAAAAAGGATGCTAAGCAGCTGCGTTATGCACTGCTACCATGCACAGGGTATAATGGCATGGGGTGGTATTGGATATCACTCTCGTGCTCCTCTAATACGCATTGACGGTACTTTAAACAGACATCACTACATTTCCCAGGTGTTGGAGCCAGTTGTCATTCCTTACCTTCAGGGCTGCAGGATTAAACTATTCTTTCCGTCAACGCCACACTCCTACGCGGCGATTATCACTGAAGACACAGAAATTTTCTCTGACTCATCTGAGGAGAAGATCCTGTGCCAATCCGTCATCCACATTGCTCTAATCCGGCACCATTCCAGATATTGGCATCTACGGTGTAGGGTCAATGCCAGTATTCTTAATTGACGCTATGACTTCGGGACACTAGTAACCAATCGACTGCAAAGTGTTTTGCTCGATATGAGAGCATCCAAAGTATCTTTCACATGCTGCAAAATTTCGGTAGACGTGTTTTGCGGGGCCGCCACCGCTTTCCATCGGATGCCATGAGCTACGCGTAGTGACGAGCTATCGTCATTCCGTACTGGCGCACCGCAAACACACCACATTTCCTTGCTCTAGCCATCTTTGCCACAGTCTGTGCACCGTGAACGCGTCCAGGTGTCTGTGATCTATTATTTATATTAAGGACCAACTTGTCCTTCTCAGTCTGATCATAATGCCCCTCATAAAATCGTCAGTCACTGAAACTGATTCCGTCAACTATGACCTAACGCTTTCTACAATTACAGGTGTTCTTTACGACAAGAACAAACTTTCAACGATTATTTTACAAGCAGCAATAACCGTGCGAATATTTCCCACTCTGCTGGTCAGTCCATCACCTTATATGCTATCATATGTGATCTGGAGAGTTTAGCATTTCACATCATTTGCATAATTCGGTAAGGTGCATCTACCCGGAAATTTTTCTGGTCTCTCCTTCTTGGTATTGCGTTTTCAATGCCAGGCAGTGTATAATGTGATTACATAAAAATTATCTAAAGTTATGCAAGCCATGAAGCCTCGATTAGCTGCCGAAATTCTACTTTAACTTTTATTCCCACATTGTTTTGAACATTGTATTTTAGCCTAAATACAAAATAAATTTAACCATTTCAAATTTAATATCTCTTACCCCTAAAAAGTCTGTGGATTTTTAATAATTGGCATGTATTTAATCTTATCTTCATTAATAGAAGATAAATTTTTCTGCTGATATTTTAAGGGCAGAACTAGCATAGCATTCCTAGTGCTTGTTATGAACACAATATCATTTAGCATAAGTACAGAGTTCCACAGATTTGGTAAATATGATACCTTTGGTGTCGTCAGTTGTTGTGCCGTAATCTTAAAATTTCGAGAGCCGCTTTTCGCTTATTTAATCACATTTTCATTTCAAATGATCGTCTCTGATATTAAAACTTTCAAATAAATTTAACACAAGGTAAAGATCCTTGTTACTTTCTAAAACAAGTTCATTTTTTGCAAGTTGTCTGAAAATTTCGAAAGTTGAGAAACAAGTACTTGTTGTGACAGTTTTTGTATGTGTGATTCATCTGGATAAAATTAATCGAAATGATTTGAATTGTGCATTCGGAATCTTTAAAAAAAATTTCTTTCGCCATTTCAAATGGTTATTTTTGATATCAAAACATTAGAAAAGCGTTGTAAGAGAAATAACTTATTATTTTCAATTGCGTCAATCAAATACTTATAATGCGAAACGAATTTATTTTTCACTCTACTTTTATGTGTCGAAAGCTGAGTTCAATTTCTTAGGGCTGCATTTATATAAAATTAATCGTATCAACAGCATGATATTTAATCTTAAGTTCAATGTCTGAATATTGTGAAGAAATTCTGTGTTTATACTGTAGAAGTTTGCAGATAGATCTTAGTAATTAGTAGATAATTAATAAAATCTATCTGAAAACTTAGTAATTAGTAGTAATATACGTGAATAGCAACTCAATGGTCTTTGATTTTTCATGCAATCTTATTATTTTCATATGCATTCATCAGAAATATTTAATGAAACAATTTAATTTGTCAGTGGATTTTCCGTACGTGTTGAAGGCTGTAATCAATTTGTTTGTGTTCCGTTTATGTGAAACTGTTTGGAAGTTGCAAGCAATAGAATGGTCTTTAAATTTAAGTACAATGTCGGAATCTTGGAAAAAATGTGTGTCTTCTTTAATATTTTTAGATGAAGCCTTATCAACCGATTGATCTTTGATTTTTAATTGCAATGTATTAAAATGCTAATGATTTTTCTTTAACTCTTTTCAAACACGTTTACATTTGAAATGGTCATTTATGGTGTTGAAAATTGTCATTTCTAACGTCTTCATTAATATGTTTATTTGAATAAAGTGAGTTGATCCGAGTTTTACTGTTCCATCCGTCTGTGAAAAAAGTAATTTGAGATCGTTCGATTGAAGACTTCGATTACGTTCGATTAGAGACCACGTTCGATTGAAGACTTGATACTTGCTTTATTGAAATTAGAGACCACAAGAAAGGAGAAGAAATAAGAGAGCAAAAAATATTTTGAGAAGAATATTTTAAAGAACTGGACATCCCGCTCAACTTTAAAACAGCGTCTATTGACATCGCAATGTATCTCACTCAGTAACGAACTTGCATGAAAAAATTTTGGAAGGACATGTGTAAAAAATTTAAACCAAGGGTGAAAAAAAAAAATAAGAAGCTGGTATTTTGTTCATATATTTACGTATTCGCTTAAATAAAAATTTCATTACATGAATTCTTTCTATAAACGATGGATAAAGTTTTAATGACCGAATAAAACCGATATTTGTGACACATAGCATTTGTGATAACTTAAATTATATGCTAAAGCTAATGTTAAATAAATAAATTAGATAGTGAACGGACAACTGATGAATTTTAGTATACTTTCAATTATATGATTTAACAATCAGCATGTAATACGAAAATGCTATTATTTTATTTGTCAACGGAAAATTATATTTTTCTTGCCGTGTAAAGTTGATCAATGGGAAATATGTCTTTCTAATATTTTTTTAATCTGAAAGTATATGATTTTTTATAACATTAATTCATCATTATTCAAACGATTAAAAAGTTTTCTGATGGGGTGAAAATTTATCCAATAATTTAAACTAAACTATTTTAAAGGCGCACGTCATTCGTGATGATTTAAATAATTCCTTCTGATTTAATTTCAAATGAAGTGTTACATACAGTGAATGATTTTCTTTCATTATATTCTTTTAAACAGTGTGGTTTTCGATGTTGACGAAATTCGAAAAGATTCCGGTGTACACATATTTTTTAAAATTATTGTATGGCAGAAACTTTTTTGCTCTTCGTCTTGGACAGATAGTTGTGTGTAAAATTAATATAAATTCAACATAGTCATTTTTTATTTATTCATACCTTTTTCATTTTTTCATTTTCTCATAACTTTGCTTTCATCCTCGTTGAAGCTCAAAATGCTCTTTCGCATTTCTGATTTTCATGTGTTTCAAATTATTTTTTATTATCAGTATTTTTTAAAAGGAAGGTATTGAAAACAATCTCTGGATTGATTTAAGATCACAGGACTTGAGAATTTGTTACAATTTAGAAATTATATAGAACTGTTTCCAAAATCTCATATTGTCCAAATAATTAAAGAATATTCAATTGTTGGATAGCACGTAAAATATGATGAATTTAATCCAATTAAAAAAAATTACTTTTCTAATATCATATTTATATGAAAAATGAACTAGTGAAAATTTACCCACTTAATAGATAGATAGATGAAGTAGAGGGGTAACAAGTTGTTAAAGAGGAAGGTGAGAAATTGAAAAGAGCTGATGAGAAAAAAACGCCGTTTTGTTGAAGCATATAAGGCTCAGTGAAATGAAATCCAATACAGATAAACGATCCCAATAAGTTTCTTAATTCTGGTGAAGGTAAGTAATTCCTAGCTTTTTGTCATTTTGAGCCCCAGTAAGTAACTAATTAAGTCAGTAACTATAAGTTTTCTCTTTGCTCTTAAAGTGAGACAACCAGAATAACATTGAATTTTACGGAATTAAAGCCCACTGACCTCTCAACACAAATTTTTGGCTGGATTAAGTATTGCACCCACTATATTTCAAAGACGAAAGCAGTGGCTTTTCATCTTTTTCGACATGGAATTATATGGACATTCTTTCGTGTTATTTTGTGGTAGAAAAGTGTCATATAATGAATAATAAATTTCTAATTTATGATCAGTATTACATGGCACTGGCTGTATACATTTGAAGTCGATTGTAGGAATAATAAAGTAAACAGTAATAAAAAAATGAATCCGGAATTTCTTTGACTTTTGCTATATGTCATAGGTATCAGACAATTATTACTCTCTTTCTCGTTCTAGACTTTCTATGAAGATTCTAAGCACTATTAATAAGTCTGCTGCAAGTACTCTATAGACATGCCTCTCCTGTCCGTATTTTTATAGTGTCTGGGATTATCCAGGTAGGATTTTTATGATAACCTATTACTGGTTTTGGACTTTTTCAATGTGAGCAAATTCATAGACTTTATCTTGCACCGCTATACTCGGGGATGTGTATCATCATCGTAATGTAAAAATTATCCAAATGGTACAGTTGGCATAAGTAAAGCGCAACACAGCCTTCTCTAGGATGGCAACAATATTGGAAATCGTAAAGCTTGGAAAACGTGAATCGCTAAACCAGTAATTAGTTTTCTAATTTTAAGTACCTGTTTATATAATAAAGTAAGTAGATCACATTTTACATTGTAAATTTTAATGATGAAAGAGATTCTCAATCATTCTAACTATATGAAAATTTAAAATGTAAATAAATGTGCGTAGCAAGGTTGAAATTTAGAAAATTATTATATTATGAAATGGTTCAATTAAATATATTGCAATTGTCATTATTTGCTGTTGAGGAATATAAAGTATCCATTGAATGTTCTTTTGTACTTCTTCTTTAAGATAGAATAAAAAGGATAATTATATTGCTGATATTACTCAAGAAAATTAATTTATTGTATTATTTGACCGCAAAAGTACTGCTATTGAATTATTAATACTGTAAAAGCGGATTAACTTTATTTCTAGAAAATTAAATTAAATGTTAAATTTCAAGCATTAAAGAATAAAAAGTAACTATTCTATCATTTGTAATATTGTTTTTAATGAATTAATTGTTTTCAAAAATCTTATAAGGAAAATAAATGTATTCAATGAAAAACGTTTTAGGAATTGTGCCTTTAATACCAATAATTTTATGTATATATTTTGTTCCTAATGCCCTGTATAGTTGCTTACATTTTTCTTAAAATGGGGGAAATGTTCTTATATTTTGACCTGCCTAATAATCTTGTTGCAAACAATAAACTTTTTCACTGATAATTCTTTAATGTTTATAATATTATTTACTGAAAAATCTTTAAAGAATATTTGAATTTCAAACTGGTTACATATCTAAAGAATCTTGTTTAAGTCGTTCCATATTTATGCATAAATCTGTTATTTTGTTTTACAGCTTTTCTAGTATTTAATATGTAGTAAAGAAGAAAAAGTTAGCCCAGTTATTTTTGATTGAAATTGATTTCCTAAATTTAATAAACATTTGCGAATACACATCCATTGAACTATATAAAATAAATTCTTAAAAGAATATTGTCTCCATCATAATAAATAGTTTAATCCTCAATAACTAGAGTGATCTGTTGCCAAATTGCTTATATTTGCTGAACAAAAATGGCCAAACACAAACCAAATATATATATTCTCAATTTCTTGACTTGCATTGGAAATTTTCTCCTCTTCAAGGAAAGTTCAAGTCTATAAAATAAAAGTAAAAATAATTTTCATTTAAAATTGAATTTTTGAAATAGTACTCAAAATTTCGAATAGGAATTTTATATTTCGATCTCATGATCAGTAGCAACTAGTCATGTGAAATGCAATTTCCAGCATCTTGAAGCATGTAATGTAGAAGAAAAAAAAAGTATTTGAGTTTTAAAAATATTAGTTTGTTTAATAAATAAGATTGTTTTTTAATTAATCATTCTTTTCTTCATAAAAATGATTAAAATCAACTAAGTTCCTTGTCAACTTTACATGTTCCTTGACAAGTAGTATATTTTTCATAATTTTATCCTAAATCTGTTTTTCAAATTGAATTATCATTTTACTTGAATAGATTTTGATACGTAACAAAAAGTAATAAACATAAAATATTAAAAAATGTGTCCATCAAGAAAATAGCCAGAAACAATCCATTTGCCATAAAAATTACTTATCTGGAAACCACAACAAAAGAAAAATTATGCAAAATAAAATTGGTCAATAATTTTGCTGAATACTATGATTATAGAAAATTTAGCTGATGCATATTTAGTACATTGTAACAACAAGCTTTTGTAATTCTAATAATGGAAATTTCCTTACACTCTAAAATAATTTTATATGGAATACTCTACTAAATGCTGAGTTATAGCAGACTTCAGAAAATATTTCATAAGTCTTTTTGAGAACGAAGGTAATTATAATTAAAATTTATTGAGAATGTATACCAATTCACTAATTTCCAGTTTCATGCTTATGTTCTCAATGTAATAATTTATAGCATTTGAAATCTCTATATTATTACATAGAAATAAAAAATATAATTAATGAAAATAAAAACTTTTTTTTAAAATGATGTTCAATCAAATGCAACTGTTCTCCCCAAAGATTTCAAAAACAAGAATCAATAGTAATGAAAAATATTGCTTTCAGTTACATATCATCTAATCCAGAAAAATAATGGAAGTATTTTCTAACTCTAATAGCATGGGGGAAAATCATATTTGAAATGATTTAAAATTATTGAAAAATGCAAAAGTAACTTTTAAATAGTAAATTATAATAAAAATAAGTCTGCCTAAATTATGATGAAAAAAATTTATATTATAGAAACATGAAAATTCTTTAATGGGTTAACTAGAATCTATAAAATTGCTGATAATGCTTTAAAATTTACTGATAAATAGGCTAAAAACTTAATGAAATTACATTGTTACAAATTTATAAATGTCATTGTATTTGTTCTAAAATATCTTTGACAGTTCAGAAATACTTAAAAAATGCACAATTTAGGCATTTCCTAAAAATAAAATTTTTGACAACTTGGTGAGAAATATATATTTTTGCAAAAATCCATCACACCAATGCCATTAAACTAATATTAAGCGAGATAGCTTAGAATCCTCCATAAACTTGCTGAAACTACAGGTTTTAACACCCAGTTGGTTATAAATGCTACTGCCCGTCACGGGAGAATTAGTTGATGAAGATGCTGGCGGAAAAGGCGTTAGTTATTGAAGATCTAAATTAGTTAATGTAATTGGTCTTGAATGCTAGTTTAGTTCAAAGAAGCTGTTGTCTAAAGTTTTAGAGACTTTTGTGATTAAAAGCTGTTTGATGTTGTATTTGCTGTATTAGAGCTGTGTTTCTGAAATTTCTACAGCTGGAATTTTTTGTATTTAGTTGAATATGCTACGAATAAAAGTCTTGTGAGCTTTAAGAGATTGTTTTATCGACTCTCAATGAACATAAACCCTAAAACGCTGTACAAAATACAAAAAATTAAGAAATTAATTTAAATTTGAAACAAAATTAAAGTAAATGTTGAATTTATATAGAACAAATTGTCAAGAAAAGTTTAATTTTAAGTATTTCAATTCAATGTATTATTTTTAGGAGAGCTTCTACAATATATACAAAATTAAACCCATAATATATTCAAATTAAAATTTTTGATAATTTTTCTTTCGGCAATTTGAAAAATGTTACCACTTTGAACAATTTGTCAGTCTTTGCGAATTTTAGCTTTTATTTTCATTTTAATCAAATACTATTAACTTAAAAATGTCTAGTTATGTGCATCTGCATCATGTTTAAAAACTCATTTCACTTTATGTGACCATTTTTGTATGGTGCTTTTTTTCCAATTTTGTCAAAACTAATTAACATTTTTTTTTATATAAAACTTATATTTATAAAAAACATTTCCACATGTAACTAGATTGTTTGGTGGTTAACAATTTTTACTTTTGACTTGCTATCTGTGAGTACAATTTCATTTTGCTAAATATTATAAACTATAATTAATATATATATAAAGTAATGAAAAAGGAAAAATTTGGATGAAAACAAAATAAAAGCAAAGGATAATTTATATCATTTTGTATAAACTGTTGAATTTATGCAAGAAAAATATACTTTTTTATGGTAGTAAATAAATCACTGTTTCTTTTGAAAATAAAAATGTTAAAATTATTTAAGATTGATTTCATATGCTATTTCTTAGAAATTGAAATTCATGTAAAAGTAAGAAATTAAAATATGCCTATTCATCTACTTGTAGGAAAATGTCATCAGACAGAAGAGTTAGTTTAAACCCTCCAAGTTCTGATTCTGGTGAGGAAGATCATGAGAATGATAATAATGACATTTCTGATTCAGACTTGCTTGAAAATTCCTCTTTATCAAGTAATACTGACGATAGTGATGATGAAAATGAAGAAATTTCTTCAAATGAAACAGGTGACATAGAACAAGAGAAGGAAGTTCCTAAGGATATAAATTTTAAGAGTTTGGTGGTAAGTATTGACTGCCACCCTAAAAAGAACTTAATTGTTGCTGGTATGATTGATGGTCCTGTTAATTTATATTCCTTTGATCGAGAAAATCCAAATAAGGAAATACTTTCTTATGTTCATCACAAACATCCTTGCAGAGCAGTTAGATTTTCAGATACCGGAGAACATTTATTTACTGCTTCAAAAGACACTGTAATTTGTGTTGTAGATGTAGAATCTAATTCTGTGTTTAGAAAATTTAATAGAGTTAATGGTTTACCTCTATATTCTCTTTTACCTATAGATAACTATCTATTGGCTGCTGGTGAAGATGGTGGTCAAGTAGTTTTATGGGACTTTAGAATGCAATCACCTATACAAATGTTTGAGGATTGTGAGACATTTATCAGCAGTTTATCAATAAATAAAGAAAAGCGCAATTTAATTGCAACAAGTGGTGATGGCAGTGTTGCTTCTTATAATGTACGTTCCATGAAATTGGATGTGCAGTCTGAATATCTAGACGTTGAGTTAACAAGCTCAGGAATTTTTAAAAATGGTAGTAAAGTTGCAGTAGGTGGTGGAGATGGTGCTATAAATATTTTCAATTTTGGTGAATTTGGAAACATTAGTGATAGGTTTCCAGGTCATCCTGGTTCAGTAGATTCAATGGTTGTTCTTTATGATGATGTCATCTGCACAGGTTGTGAAGATGGAAAAGTCAGAGCTGTTCAACTATTCCCCAATAGAATTCTAGGTGTGTTGGGGAGTCACATCTCTTTCTCGGTTGAAGGATTATCATTGTCTTATGATTCTACCCTTCTGGCTAGTTGTTCATATGATCAGAAAATAAAATTCTGGGATTTATCTGCAATAGATGACTTAAGAAAAGAAGATGTTAAAGATACTAAAAAGAAACACCAACAAGTAAATAAACCTGTAAATGGCTTTTTTGCTGATATGTGAATTTTATGCAAAATATATTTTATATATTCAATGCAATTTTTTGTAAAAAAGGTTTTAAAAAACCTTGAACCATTGTTTCAAAATAATTTCTTATAGAATTTTGTTTTTGTTAAATTGTAATAATGTATATTATATTTGTTTGAAAATAAATATGCATTAATTTATAAATAGATACTTTTCAATGGAGTTTGTACAAAACTTTCGAAAATTTATAAATAAAAAAAAAAAAAATTCTACCTTCATAAAAATTTATGAAAAAAGTTTTTAATAATGCATATACACATACATTTAAAAGAAAATCTCTAAAACTTTTAATATTGTCACAGTAATGTTAGAAATTGCTAAATAATTTTTAACTGTTACTAATTCTTACAAGTATATAAGTAATAATTACTTAAGTAACTTATACTATCTTTTATTTTGACTCAACTTTTTGAACTATCAAAATTGTACTTTTAGTTTTAAGTATAATGATTTTATTACTTTGTTATATTTTAATAATACAAGAATTCTTCTAAGATGAAAGGAAGCTACATTATTTATCATTTAACTTTTTAGTGTGTTAAAACAAGTGAATAAAAAATTTAAAATCCATTATGAAAGAATATGAAACAATATTTTAATTTTAAAATTCTAAAAATTGTGAGAAATGTATAGATATTTATTATTTATTTTCTGTATAAAAAATCTTACAGTTTTAATAAGTAAACAAAATTATTATAAGAACATGTTATAAATAAATTAGAAATGATTTATTTAATTTGGTTTAAATAAAATTATATTGCTTAGGTCTTCAATTAATATAAATAAATTTATTGAGAGAGACAGGAATCTTGGTATTCTTTTCTTTTTTTTTCAAAATGCATTTTTTAATATTTTCTCTTTCCCAGTGAATGAAATTTTTTTAACAAAATGCTACAAAAATGTCAGAAAAAACAATATTTATCTAATTTGAAAAAAATGTTTATATTGATAAAGAAGAATATTACTTAATCTATACATTGATCAACTTAGCATCATTTCAAAGTTATTTATAAATTGCTAAAAATAAATTATAATTTACATTTGATCAAATTTACATTTGATTTACATTTTAATTTTTTTTTAATTTACATTTGATCACCAAACAAAAATGGCTACTGAATTTAAAATGTTTGAATCCAAAACAAACATAAAACAGGAAAAATATATTCTAACAATTTCTTGACTTGTACTGAAAGTGTAAAAGTAAATTTCACTTAAAAAGATATTTTGAAAACAACACTCACAAAATTTCAAATATGAATTCTAAATTTTATTTTCATGATAATTTGTGACTAGGGGTGAAACAGCCTTCCTATATGTTAGTCTATAATATGAAAAATTGGATAAAAATATTAACTGGTTAGTTAATAAATAAGATTATAAACTCAAATATATTCTTTTCTTTGTAAAAATGATTAAGTCCTAAACCACAACAAAAGGGATATAGTGGCTAGTGAAAACAGTCACCAATTTTAGCACCTTTCTTGTTTATGTAGATTCAACCTATAATCCTCAGAAATATAGTAAAATCCTACCATCAGTTAATCTTATTTTGAATTTTACCATGTGAAAAGGTATAATTTTTTAGTCAAATAATTTCTAATATGAAAAACATTATTTTAAAAAGACAAATGTTATGAAGTATATTATTGTTTTAATGTTAATAAAATCACAAATTATGAAGGAGAAAGTTTTGTGTATCTAAGAGATTATTTTAAACAAATTTATAAAGATGTATCTTCATTCCAAAAAGTTGAAGAATAAAATTTCTACAAAATGAATCAAAAAGAAGTTTAAAGGGAATTAAAGTTGCAGTCAGAGCTTTTGTATTCAGTAAGGGAAAGAAACAATCTAAATTCAACTGAATTGTGACATAATAAGTTCTATTTGTGAAATTAGGGAAAACTGACAGCATTTATTTATTCAATTTCAATTTAGCTAATTTTTGACAAATATATAAAAACTATAAGCTGATATTGCAGTAAAAAAAAAAAAAATTGTACCTTCAATTAAATAAGTAGTACAAGGAATCTTCAGCATATTCTTAAGGATATACAAGGAAAAGAGAAAACAGACTTAGAAACCATCCAATTAATATTTCAATCACATAGTAATAAGTAATATAAACTGTAATTTTTTAAAGAATTTTTTCTTTAAATATATGAACTAAGCTCAAAATTTAAAATAAAAATTAATGTAAAAAATTTTAAAAAGCAGATGTGATGTTACTTGTGACACTTGGACAAACCAAGCTTGCTATGTCAATTTAAGTAGGTAGGGTGCATCTTTCATTTAATCCGAGCACTATGAAGGTAAAAGTATGTTCTAGACTCCTCCCATAGATGGCACCACCAGAGGATCCACTACTTCAATTTTGACATTGATCTAAAGGGGTGAGAAATTCTTTTCTAAAAAATTACACCCAGGGTAACTGCTCAATGACCAACCACAAGACTTTTAATTCCACAGATTTAACTAGCACATATACTGTATGTACTCAGTGGGTCTTTGGCAGCATTGGGAATCAAACCTTGCCCTTCTAAATAGAAGACCAATGTCCGAATCACTAGGCTACCATGGTCCCAAAAAACAGATGTAATACATATAACTTTCATAGAAAAAGAATCTAACTAGGAATTTGATCAGAAGACAATGCTTATACGATTCCTTACATAATTTTATTTCTATGCTTGCATACCATAGAGTATTTTAAATTAATTAGTATATCAACATTATCTAATTTTGTTCTAGGTAATTTTAAAATCACAAGTTTTCAAGATAAGAAAATAATAAAAGCTGAAAAAATATATGGCTATAAAGGATCAAATATTTTTTTACTTCAAAACATACAAACAAGTATGTCACATGAATATAATTTATTGCAGTACACAGTTCCATTATACATCCAAATGATTATCCTAACTGGAAAGAAAAAAATCGCAATTGCTGTCATAAATATTTGTGCCATGTATAGTTTAATAAAGTTTATATTTTTAGAAACTACTAAAAAAATAAAACAAACACTTCATAAAGTAAATAATTATCATTTATTGGGAAAATTTATTTAAACACCAAAGTTTATTTTTGATGGAAATTGCTTCAATGATTGATTGGAGGGATATAATGGAATAATATGTTTATTGCAACCAATAAATCCTCAAAATATATTTTTTGATTTAAAAAAAAAAAAAAAAAAGAGTTTGTGTCATATACCAATCTTTATTGTTGCAAAGATTCTTTTAAATGGAATTAAAATGGCAAATAATGATAATGTTTTAAGAAAATGGAAGTTATGTACTAATTGCATTGCATAGAAAACTTTTTTAATAATTTCTCAATGATTACTTTTACAGTATTAGTAAAATTAAATTTATTAAACTTTATTCACAAAGTAATTGCAATTAATATTTATAATTTAAGAAAACATAATTCCAAACTGGGTTGCCACAATTAATGTAACATAAATAATATGACTTTTATGAAATTTTAAAAAAGTTGGGTCACAAAGATAATAGAATAAATTAAGTAAATTTATGTAATAATTTTTTAGCCCTCAAGCTGTTCATATATAGGATTTGATTTTTCAATGTTGTTTTCATCTACTTAATTCATATGTATAACACATGATCTTAAAAATATTTTTAATAAAGCTTTTATATTCAAAATATTTTGAAACAAAATTGTTTTATTTTGAATATTTGAAATATATGTACAACTTATATTTAATATTTGTAATAAAATTATTTCTTTCAGTGAAAAACACAACCAAATTTCAGGTTATATCTAATCAATAAGTAGCAAGATATCATTTACTCTTAAAAACTATCAGTTAAAAAATTTTTGGTAAAAAAAAAAAAAAAAAAAAAAAAAAATCTGTTAAAATATTTAGTTTTATAAAAAAAATAAAGTATACACATTAATTTACTCAAATAGGTGATATAGTTTCCTTTTAAGTATTTGTAATATTTATATGACAATAAATATAAAACTAATAAACTACCACTATATTTGAGTAATGTCACAGATGACAGTATTTGTAACCATAACACAAATACTACTAAGGTCTCAATTCTCTAATGCATCAGCCAGTTCTTTCATAGTTATATCTTGAGAGGATTGTTTTTTATTTTTCTTTGTAAACGCTCGTTGTGAACCGCGTCCAAAACATATAACTTTAGGAACACTTTGTTTAGTTCTTGATGAACTGGATAGTGTTGCTTTAGAAGTCAAATCTTCAAATTGTGTAATATCCATATCTTCATCATTTTGTTTATGCTGTTTTAACATCTTGTATTGAAAGTTTGGAGGGTAATTGTGAGTTTTAATTATATGTTCATTGCGCAGCTGAATTAAAGGAAACTTTTGATTGCATCCTTCAACAAAACAATCATGCAAAACAATATTTTTATCTGAAGCAGTTTTATGGAAAGAATCATGACTTTCTAAAATGTGAGAATCTAACAAATTATAAGAAGGAAAATTTCGCTTGCATTCACTGCAAACAAGTTGGTGTACACTTCTATAATGCATTTCATATTCATGAACGGTTGAAAACATTGCTCGACAACCATTTTCTCCACAAGGAAATTCTGAAAACGAATTATGAAGGAATTGGTCATCATCGATGTCGACGGCTAACTGCTTCTCACCCAATTTATAATAACTATTTTCTTGGTGAAAAAACTCGCTGTTGATGGAATATATAATTTTCTTTCTTTCAAATGGTAATTTAAACAGGGATTCAAAATCCAAACTGCTATTAATATAAGCTATGTTAGTCATAATGCACAATATTTATAGAAAATTCAACCGTAGAAAGAGATGTGCGCCGAAATTGAAAACTCAAAACAGAAAACTTTTTATGCTGTGTTGAGTTGGAATCCTTCTTGTCTTAAAGGGACAAAACTTTTATTTTATTATTCTAAAGTAATAATAATAAATTTAAATATTATATTTTAGTTTTAATTTATGTAGCTGTGCTAAATTGAAGTAAAATTTTAAATATTTCAAAGAAATTATTCAGGAACTATGTGAAAAATAATTTTTGTATCTATTTAATACTAGAATGAAGTGAAATGCCAATTTTGCTAAGCAAACCGAAAACACGCTGACTTTCTTTACAGACGAATTTTGACTTGATTAAGAGCCTTTAGTGTTATTGCGATCATCAGAATTCAACTTAACACTATAGTTTTAATTTTATTTATTCATAAGCACATATATTTTTATAAAAGAAAATTTTGTTCTTAATTTATGTAAATTAGTTACAATTTAAACAAATATATTTTCATATTTATATACGTAATTTAAGTTTTACCTGAGTTCATCTGAAATCGGAAAAGTAACATTTTTCTCCAGTGCTTTAATTTTTTGCAATGATTCTATTTGGAGCGTTAGCTGTTCTGATTCATTCAATTTTCTTTTACTCTGTTTTTGATGTTTATTTTAAATCGCCTATTTTACATGGAATGACTCCTTTTTCTACACCACTTCACCCTCCTGCAAAAAGATTAGTTTTAATTGTTGCTGATGGTCTTAGAGCTGATAAATTTTTTGAAGTTAGCTCTTCTGGAGAAACTAATTCGCCATTTTTAAGGTATTTTCAAAAAATATCTACATATTTATAAATATGCATGTGATTTAAATTATTTTTAAAATTTAATCAAAGTTTTAAATCATATTTTGATTCTTAATTTTTCCTGTAAATTTTTACATGTATTTTCGATTTAAATTTTTGTTAAAGATAATTTGCCTAAAAAAATAAAAAAAGATAAAAAAATCACATTACTTTAGAAACATTAAACTACTCTGAAAATCCAATATTTTCACCAAAATGAGAATCTTGAACTATTATGTATTTGTGAACCAGGGTATCTTTGAAGTTCTTTTTATCTATATAAAAACCATACACTAAAAGTGTTTCCTCTTAAATCCTTTTTTTTAGAAAATCTCTTAATTATTTAATATTTTTAATTATTGAAAGATAACCAGGAAATTTTTAGCAAAAATAAAATATTTCTATCTTTATAACGAATAGTATTCACATCAAGTCATTCTTGATGAATACTATTTGACATGATAATTAAATAATTTACATTGATATTTTCAGGAATGCTTCTAAATATATACATTTTTTGTTACCATGTAGTGTACATCCTTAGCACTAAGGACATTTTAATATCTACATTAAGGTATTTTAATGTCCACTTTAAACATCTATATAAAAACCATTCTTCTGAAATCTTATAATCTGATTATCTTCTGAAAAAAACTTATTAATAGTTTATTGTATTTACATGTTTCAAGAGAAGGGATCTAGAAAACTCTTGAGCACCTTTGACAAATGAGCTTGCAGTAGTGCAACATCTAGTTCTGATTGAACTGAGATCGGAGCCTAGATGTTCCACTATGAAAAGTGTAGTCTTACCACTAAGCTAACAATGAGCCTAATACATGCCCTTAATTTTTTTTTTTTTTTCATCTCTTTAAGTGATATTTCATTGGCAAATTTTTAGGAAGTATAGTGAAGAAAGAATTTACTAAGTTGATATCTTTTTGTCTAGAGATTTTTCTATATCCTAATTGAAGGGAATTAAATATACCTTCTATAGTCATTCACCTTCCTGCTGGGGCTTAGAATTTGTAATATCTATATTATTGATTTTTCTTATTTAGTATTGGTTATTGATTAAATATTTCCAGTTGTGGGATAAAGGAGTTATAGTAGTATGAACTGAGAATTACTTTAGAGAAGAAATGAAATATTTCTTTAAAGAAAAACAAACTTAATTAGAATAATAAATCATAATGGTGATGATTTTATATTGAAATATGTGTCACAATAAGGACTGTCATTTTTTATTATTGATAATTTTTTTTAATTATTCAAGTTCTTTAATTATTTGAAAGGACATTTTGAAAAATTCCAACATTTTAATGTTAGAAATAAATGTTTTAACATAATGATGTCTTTAAATGAATAACTTGTAATGTATGCCTAATATTTGCATATTGTTCTAATGTATTAAAAACACCACATTAATCACCTGGTTTAAACCCAATAAATCACATTTAGAGAAAACTATATGTTAGAATCCAAACATATAAAATTAAAACAAAAAAGAAACATTTCTACCATAGGTCTGTAGGGCTAAAAACTTCTAATAGGTTCTTTTTAGTTGCTCTAAACCAGTGATGGTGAACCTTTTTTGATGTCCGCAAAGTCATAAAAATAATTTTTTTAAATATGTAAGGTGCCACAATAAAATTTCATTCAAAATGTTAGCGTGGTGAAACTATATGTAAGTATAATTATGTAAACAAATAAAAGTGATTCCTCTTCAAACAATTCTTTATTAATCAATGTTTTACAAAAAGCAATATGAAAGAAACAAAATGCACATTAAAAACTATTGTTTTTAATGTGATTTTTGTTGCTGTACACAAGATGATAAAGATTTAATATTTGGTTCATATTTAGTTAATATCAACAGTGTACACATGCTGAGCTCAAGCATCAGTGACTCTATTTCTATATTTATTTTTTTATGAAATTTAATTCTGAAAATAGAGATTCACATGCCCACATCGATGAAAATATTAGCAAAATTGCCTTTGCTAATATTTTGAAACAGTTAAATGTATCACAAATTGAATTTCATGTTGTTATAATTTCAACTTTTGCAATTTTATTTATTTTATCCAATAATCAATTATTATCAATAATTTCT
Source organism: Latrodectus elegans (assembly GCA_030067965.1). NCBI lineage: Eukaryota > Metazoa > Arthropoda > Arachnida > Araneae > Theridiidae > Latrodectus > Latrodectus elegans. Next base: position 51,041,426 of record CM057810.1, read on the forward strand.
AAATCATTTCGTAAATCAACCGTTTTTATGTTCCATTTGGTACTTCACTGAAATTCAATTAATGCCATTTCTAATTCATTAAAATTTAACCACTCAAGAACTTCTAAATTTAATTTTTCAAATGGTATTATATCGAGATATAAAATAAATTTTAAAGTTTCTTCAAATATTTTAAACTGTGATAATCTTGCAGAAAATTCCTGAGTCAGAGATTAAATTAACATTTAAAATTCTTTTATTAATGACTCTTTATTTGGCTTTTCGTGACATTCACTTTCAGAATTATTTTATTTTTGTTTTTGGAAAATATTTATATAATTTGAAAGAATATCACAATTAAAAGTCTATAATTTGACTTCAAATGCTTTGATTAAATGAAACATTTTAATGACTGTTTTATTAACATCTTGTAGTTTTATTTATAAATTCATTTAAGTGAGGGCATAAATCAGTAAAAAAATATAACTTTTCTAGCCATTCTACATCCAATAATTAATTGTGTTGGTCAATAATGTTCTCATTATTTAGAAATAATCTTATTTCTTACAAACAATCTACAAATCCTTGCAAAATATTTCCGCGGCTTAACCACTGTATATTATTGTATAAAAGTAAGTTATTGTACGATGAGTTTACTTTGTTTATCAATTCTTGAAATTTTCTTTTATTTGGTGTTCATACTGATATAAAATTGACTAATTTTGTTAGAAAACTCAAAATATCATCAAACATGTCTAAACCAGTTTTGGCACATAATGCTTGTTAGTGAATAATGCAATGAAAATCAAGAATTGTATACCCAATACGTTTTTTAAATAAATTTATAAATCCATTTTCCCGTCTAGTTAAGCTCTGAACACCGTCAGTTGTAATTGACACAATTTTAGAAGGACATATTTCTCTTTTTTCCAATGCATCTATAACTGCATTACAAATGTCTGATTATTTTGTTGTTAATGTTGATAAACTTATTAACTCTTCTTTAATATTGTTTTGAACAAAATAACATACAAAAATTGCTAAGTGAGCAGAGCCTGTTATGTCGGTAGACTTGTCAAGGCAAATGAATATAAAATTGCAAGAATTTATATGAACTTTTTGTTGAAAATTTATATTTTTCACCATACAAAAATTCTTTCTTTCACTGTACTCCTAGTTAGTGTCATGTCTTTAATCCTTTGGTTAGTTATTTCTGTGTTTTCAAAATCATTGAATTAGTATGATGAACATTGCAGCCAAGCATCCCTTAAAAATTTGCTTTCATTAAAAGGTTTCACATGTTTAGCAGTAGTTTTCGAAACTTGATAACTAGTAGCAGAAGTTGTTTGATTGAGATCCAATATATTTCATTAAAAAAGTAGTTTGAGCATTTTTATTTTTTAAGGCACAAGATATATAACTCCTTTTGCTCTTTTACACTTCGATCGAGAAGAAATTTATGGTTGGTTTCATAATGCCGCTTTACCGAAGATGTTCTACTGACTACAGTTTTAGAACATAAAATACTAATTGCTTTACTGTCCTTTTCAATCATACCGTGTCTATTGGTCCACCAAGATTGAAATTCTCTGCTACAACATATTTCTTTATTGAACTAGCCATAATAAAAAATATATTTTTTTATAAAATTGTTATAAGATAAATAATTTATTCTGCATTCGTTTGCAAGAACATATTTCGTTTCATATTAAAGCTCTAAAAATATGATCAACACAAGAAAATAATAAAAAATATTTTAATTCAAGGTAATTTTAATAATTATTTCTATGTTTTACATTGATTTAATGATAAAATAATTTCTCATAATATTAAAATAGTTTATTGTTCAAAAATAAGCAAAATAAATTATAAGTTTAGTATCTTTTAATACCTTAAGGTTGTTACAGGTGTAAACTTCAGTTGTGATGCAATATGTCCTTACAAATACTGAATTAAAAAATGTGAAATAGTATGTAAAAATATTTACCCAAAAATGACACTATATCTAATTACAATTATATCTATTTGCGATTATATTTATTAACAAGTCATTGAAGTTTAAAAAACGACGGTTTACTAAAAATGACTAAAGCAGTCTGTCATCTGATTTGAGCGCTGTGATGGCAACAACATGCAATAACATTAGAAGGTGAAACTGGATACGCAAAAAATTTTATCTAATATGCATCTTCATATACTTTGAGAGAATTCATGCAATATTTGATGATTTTATGTATTCATGTGATATTTTAATAAATGTTTATAATTTGACAGTTCTAGTTAACGTACTAAGATAGGTATTCATTACTACAAATTACATTTAAAATTATTAAAACTTTTTCTCTTGGCATTCAGTTGTATACCTGTTCTTAAGAAATGTCAGATTTAATAACTTATTCTTGCAAGAAAACTCCTGAAATTTTCCTTCTATTTTTAAAAATGACAATTTTTGTTAAAATCATTTTTGTTTTACAAATTTAATTGTTTTTTATAAAGTACTTAAAAGTCTGATCTAAATTAAAAGTCTTGAAATTTCTTTAAATAGCATATATAAATAATTTTATAAAAAATACTTGGAAACATGCATGTTACTTATTATTTATGAAAGATTATCATTTTCCTATTTACATTTCAATTGATATTTGAAATTTTGACTTGTTTTATCTGTAAACAAAGTCTACTAATATTCTAAATGTAAAAATTGATTGAATTTTTATTATTAAAAATGCATTAAAATTAATTTTAATCATTTGGTGGAAATTTTTTGAGCTTATTAAAATTTTCATCATATGAGCTTCTTTTATTCTTTTACAAAATTCTTGTAATATATTAATTACTAGCATACTTTTTTGTTGGTTATAGGGAGATTATTATGAATGTTGGTGCTTGGGGTATTTCTCATACTCGGGTTCCAACTGAATCTCGTCCAGGACATGTTGCTCTTATTGCTGGAATTTATGAGGATGTTAGTGCTATTACTAAAGGTTGGAAAGAAAATCCTGTGGAATTTGATTCAGTGTTCAATGAAAGTAGATATACATGGGCTTGGGGAAGTCCTGATATTTTACCTATGTTTAGTAAAGGTTTGTATTATTACTTTCTTTTTAATCTTTGTACATATTTATCATTTGCATAATATTTATTGTATAATTTATATATTTCTTATATTTTTATTGTTTTTTTTTGTGTGTGTGAAAAATTTTAATTTTTCTTTATTTATATTTTGGTAATAATTTTATATAATTTTTATATTTTCATACTTTATAAATTAAAGGTCTAAAAATAATAAAATACCTTACTAAAAGTCTAATAAAATACCTTACTAAAAGTCTAAAAAAATAATGAAATACCTTACTTTAAAATTCTTTTCAGTTATAAGAATTTTTGTAACTTTTAAGTTTTTGAATTTCTTAGCAATGTTAAAATCATTTATTTAATATATTTTTCTTAACAAATGAAGCTTTATATTGTTTATTCTGATACAAACTAAACTAATTGACATAGTTTAGTTTATAATTGTTCTGTTATCAACTGTCTATTCCATGACGGAGTATTTTTTCAAATCACATCGAGTATAGTAAAATTTGATAATAAGTAATTCCCTGTTTGTTATTACTATTATTTGTCAAAGCAGTTTCTTCAGAATAATTTCAAATACAATTAAATTATTTTATTAGAGGATTTCAGTTCCATAAATATATTTGAAATATGATAATAAAATTAATATATTTTAAATAAAAATGAAAAGTATTTGTATATCGTTCTCTTTACAAGTGATACATTTTTTAGGTACAAGAAATAATGTATTTATAGATACCTATACATCTACTGAGGAAGATTTTGCTACTGCAAATCCTCACCATTTGGATATATGGGTGTTTAAGAAACTAGAGGTTTGTATAAAAGCTGTTTGATATATTTTTAAAAAATTTTATTAAGCCATTGCTAATAATAACTGTTGTTTTAAGACACTAATAAAATTTAAATCATTAGCAGTTTTTTTTTTTTTTTTTTCCTGAGGTAATAAGAGGATGGTAAAATCTAAAATCAAGGCAAATCTTTGATATATTGCTTTAACATTTTGGTAAATTAAATTTCTGTATATAATTTTTTATGTATTTATTATTTTAAAATATTTTTAAGCATTTGTTTTATAAAAAAGTTTTTTTAGGAATTTTTGAAAGAAGCTGAAAAGAATTCTACCTTGAAAACAATGTTATCTAATGACAAAGTCATTTTTTTCTTGCACTTGCTTGGAATGGACATTAGTGGCCACTCTTACAAACCAGATTCTATGTAAGTATTGAAATCAACCCCATTAGTTCTTGTAATTTCAATAATAAGTGTTATAAATCATAGAAATAATGTTTTTTAAAAATAAGTTTATCATGTATTTACTGTGTTTAATTTTACTTATTATTTAGACTCTCATATTTATGATCATGAAATTTGTGAATGCTCACAATTCTAATTGATAATTCATAACATGATTCCATAAACTCGATAATTTTAATCTTATTTATGAACTGAATTTTGAAAAATATCTTTTTTGTGAATTTATTTACTTGTGCTTTTTATCAGTTAATTTTTTTAGATTATTTTATTATATTTAATTTTTTTATTGAAAGACTTGAATGGATATTTTTACTGGACAATTATTAATCTTTCAAATTGTGAATAATTAACAGCATTTCTGATGTTGAAATTCTGTACTTTTTCTAAGCAATTCTAGTGGAATTTTCCCACCTGTCCTAACACCTGTCTTATAACCCATGCAGTAGAATATAATCATTAGCTTTAAGTTCAAATGTTTTTTGTTTCTTTTGCAAGCATTGATTATGACTTTGAATCCTCTAAGAAAATTGGTATTTTATGTGCAATACACTTGCCAATCTAAGCTTGGATTACTGTGGGGAAAAAAAGTCATTTTGAATGTAGGCTTTATTAAAGAAGTCACTATAACTAAAGAAATCTAAGAATGTTTGCCTGATGACTTGAGTGAAGATGAGCTATTCAATCATTAATTTCTATGATGAAATTCACTGCTACTATATCATTTTGGAACATCTTAAGTGTGGATTTAGGTGTAATTTGTATGTAAGAAATACAGGTGTTAATCAAGTGATAATGAATGTAATGAATGAGAACAGAAAAGAAATTTTAGATATCAAGTAAGAAGAAAATGGCTGCACTGTTTTGCATAAAACAATAGAAAAATGCATTCCTATATTAAAAAACTAGAAAAATGTGTTTTTAAAAGTATAGTTTTGAAACAGAAAAAATACTTATTTTCTTGATTTTTCTGTCATAAAAACAAAAGTAGGAATTGTTTTTAAACATGATTTATTTTTTTCCTCGTGTCTTTAATATAATGCATACTAAAGGCTAATAACATATTTATAGTACTATCTTTAAAAAATAGCAATTTGGTTAGAAAGAAATTAAGAAGATAAAATACTTACTTTTTTTTTTTTTTTTTTTTTTTGAACTTTTGATTTTAACAACTATGTTACCATTCCCATTAAGTTAAATGAATATCTGTTGTAACATCCTATGCTTAATAATTGTAAGCATTCAATTTGTTATCAAGTAATATTGACATTGTAGTTATATATTACTTATTAATGTTATTTAAAAATAATTATAATTGCTTATTAAGAATCACTACTGCTTAGTAATATATTTGTAATTTTCTTTATAACTGTGATATAAGAAATTATTATCCATAATTTTACAGTATTTTTAATTTTCTTAGAGAAAAACAGTAAATTGTTGTAAATAGAAAAGTTAATTTATTTTTATGAATAATTTACTTTATATGTATTTGGTTTTAATTTGGATATGTTAAATTAAAAATTAATGAAGTTTGAAAAAAATACCAAAATAACCCATGTGCTTAAAGTAACCAAAAAATTACTTTTAGAATTAAAAGGAGAAACTACTTTTAGTATTTCTTTTATAGTGCTCAATAAAAGTCTTTGCTGTTCATTTTCTAGGAAAATTTGAAATAAATATTTTAATGACATTTGAAATTTCTCGTTGACAAAACTTATTTTGGTTTGATGTCTCTATGATTTTGGACAGTTGTATATGTGAAATATCTCTTTATCCTGTATAAATATAGCCAAGCTGGCAGCCGAATGGTTAGCACTCTTGCCTTCGGTTGAACAGTTTGTGTGTTCGAATCCCACCTTTGGCATGAATGTTTGTAGTGGTTCGGAATCCACTTTAAGCCGTAGGTCCTGGTCTAATCAGCCCTCATATGCAAAAATTACTGTTGAGCAACAAACAAACCAAACCTGTATAAATGTCTCATTTTTATTAGGCTTTGAGTTTTCTTGTTTGTTTAGTGCATAGACTCAAATGATTGTTCATGTTATTGAATCATAGTATGAATTCATGCCTTATTATTAGGCAGTTCAGTTGAATTGCCAAGTCATTTTGATAATTCAACCAATATTAAAAAATCTTAAGACTGGTTGATACAAATGAATTCTCAAACTGCAATATTTTTCGAGATATCATTAAAAATCACAAATGAAAAGGGCTGCTGATCTAAATCATTATGTCTACAGAATAATATTTGTTTATTATCTATCTTTCTATATATCTATCTATATACATATGTTGTGTGTTTTTTCCTATTGTTCTGAGATACTTTGATGACAATCATTTTATATTGTAATTATCTTAATACAAAATCTGTTTCTAACAATTACCAACTGATCTCTGAACTAGCACTTTGCTTGACAGAATTACATATTTATAAATTATTATATTTATAGAGATTTTATTATGAAGATTTTTATAAAGTATATATATTAAAATAAAATTTTAACATAGGAGAAATTCTTCAATGAAATGAATAGTTTATTTATTTATTTTTTTGTATAGTAATCATTATTGAGTATGAAATATTACTTCTGCTACATAAAATAAGAGATATTAATAAAAGAAGAGATTAATATGTGTGTTCCATTGTTTGGGAAATATAAGTATTTATTTGGTAATAATTTTATTTATATTTTTCAGTGATGTATATAATGATAAAATAGATTTTACAGTTCTTATGTGGTGTCAGAATTCATATTCTATTTATCTAACATTAAACAATTATATTTTTAATAAATTGTTAGAAAAATTAGATATTTTATTTAGATATCTGAAAATTTTACTTAACAGTTTAACTTTATTGCCTGATTAATTTTTTAAAGATGACATTTATATCTTTGATACAGAGTTTAAATTATAAAGTATAAAATACTTTTTAAGGGCTGCAGCTCTCTGACTCCTATTTTTAAAAGAAAAAGTTATTTTTTTTAATTATTGGGATGTTAGCAACATTCTAATCCAATTTGCCACAATCTTAAAAATAATTATTTTACGCAATTTATGCAATGATCATAATATAATAATTAGCATTTCCTTGGTGGACTGAGATATATATACAGAATTTAATTTAGTCACACCCTTCAGTTGACACAGAGTAGTTCTTACTGATAATGTACACAGTAATTTCAATTAATAAATAGTTAAGGAAGGAAAAAAATGCTGTAATAAAAAAATATAAAAATGGAAAAAGCTGAAAAATTTTCAAGTTCTAGAAAAATAATTTACTCATTGCCTTGTAGTAGATGGCTTATTTCTATTATGAAATAGATGCACTATTTGATGAATTCTATTTTATCCCTAAAATTCTGTCAAATTAATATGCTGCAGCATTTTGTTTTCATTGAAATGATTATTGCATGCTAATTTTAAAATTGTATTTAGATGTGTAAGCCCTTAGTTTAATACTTTTGATTTTATTTTATTTTCCATACACACACACACACACACACCGTATTTCCTCATTTACATTTGTTTTTTCTTTTAACAGAGAATATGTAAAGAACATTCAGGTAGTAGATGCAGGCATTGAAAAATGTGTAAATCTTCTAGACAATTATTTTAATGATGGTAAAACAGCATATATCTTTACATCTGATCATGGAATGACAGACTGGGGTTAGTTATAAATTTGTTTGTAGATTTTTTATGTTTTATTATATTTAAAATCGTAAGTATCATAATTGTTTTAAAATACTTCTATGCAAAATTTTTGCATTATAAATATTTTAGGAATACATTTTTTCTTCCTATTTTATGTTTATAAAAAATATCTGTTTTTGTATAAATTTTTTTCTGACTATTATTTTGTTCATTTAAGAATATCATTAATAACTTTTCCATTTAATGACTAAAAAGGTAATCATTTTTTCTATGACAGAGTAAATTTGCTAATTTTCCTTTTACCAGATTGTTGAACATAAAATGATCAGTGAAAGTCTAGTTTTAATTGCTCAATTTAAATTAATTCTTTCAATTCTTTAGAACAACTCTTTAAATTTTATAAATTTAATTTTTTAAAACTCAAGTGTTATTAGTAAAAGTGTAATTTATTTTCTGGTAGTGCTAATTCTGAGTTGTTATACTGTAATAATAGTTGATATCTGGCAAGTAATGATTTATTCTAATTTTCTTTCTACCATGTCTGCAGTCCATTTCAACACATTCCCTGTATATTTATTGCATATTGTACCACAGTTTTTAGTTATGTAATTTCAGTTGAATGCTATTGACTTTATTCTCATGTGTAAAAAGTGTGACAAAACAAATTAACTCAGGTATAAGTAAGAATTATAGTTTTAAATATATGCATATTATTTTCTAGTCTATCATAATAGTGCCAAAACGTTTTTTTTTTTTTAATCATGCTTTATATTTTTTAAATATAACTATTATTTAATTGAGATTAAATCTCATCTTCTGTTTTAAAAATATCAAAATATTCTTTCTTAAAATAATTAGTATATTATGGAAATAATCAAAATTCTTTCCTTTGTTTTTAATTTTTCTAATACTTAGAAATTTCTTAAATTCAAATTTTTTCGACTTATATTAAAGTTTCTCATAAGGCATGGTCTTTCATGAAAAGCTATGGCTATTATTTTACTGGATCAGACAATCTAATCATAAATTATATATTTTATGTTGAAATAATTGTTACTCATTATTTTTACATTTGAAATTAGATGTCTTGATGAAGTTGATTCACAGGCATGAAAGATATATAAATTTTTTTACCCTTATGAAGTCCCTCATATTAATATTTATATGACAGTGATTTTTTAATCACTGGAAATTTGCCATTGAAACTTTGAATAATCCTTTCACCGCCAAATTGATTTGCCATCATATGTTTCTTTTATATAAACTGAATGATTTATCAAAGCAGAGAGAAACATATTATTATATAGTATTAATTTTTTTAAATGAATATTATCGTACTAACATTTTTGCTGTTTCATTTTTAATTATGAGATTTAGTAATTTATCAAAATGCCAACTTATTGGTACAAAAAATATTTTTGATGAAGTGTGATTATTGTAGAATATAATTACATTTATTATCAAGTCAAAATAAGTTCACTGCTATGTTATTCACTGCCTTAACATTATTAAGTCTGCTTTAATTTCATTTATTAATTTTAGATTTTTTTTTATTAATCTTTCAATTTTCTACATCACATTATTTTCGTTTGCTATGTTGGCTCATCATTATCTTTAAATTGTATGTCTACTTCACCTCTAGTTCGAAAACCAGAGCTTTTCAATGATTTTCATGTCATTTTTGAGATCTATTCTGACAGTTTAATTATGAAAAAAAGAGCTGACTACATTTTAGGCTTATTTTCTTTCTTCATCAGTGCAATAAATGATAAAAAAAAAAAATGGGTCTGTGTTCCTTTTTAAATATTTTGTTGAGTCATTTTATAAGTTTCAAAATTGTGTTTATTTTTTCTTGATTAGTTGAATTTGAAATAAAAACTGAATATGGGCTGATTTTTAAATATATAAATATTGAATTTTATTGAATTAAAAAATCATCATATTAAATGCATTAATATGCATAATATTAATCTAATTTAGAAATTTTTTCAATATAAAATAAATTGATGTAAATACAGATTATTGTAATTGAATACAATATTATGCTGTAGGTTCTCATGGTTCTGGGGACATCCAAGAAACTTTTACTCCATTTGTAGCTTGGGGAGCTGGAATAAGGGGCCCTCTTGGTGAAGGAAAAGATATTTATCATGATGGACTGTCTGAAGGTAAACAACACTTATTTTCTTTGAAGTTTTTTTTAAATAGTTACATTGTAAATATAATAACAAAAGCAGTTATTTGTACATAAAATGATTATAATATTTTCAAAAAGTAATCATTGAACTTGTGGTAGTATTAGCTTACAATGACTTAAATAGTAAATGCTATTACTTACAGCTTCATATTAATTTTAATGATGTCAAATGTATAAATTTGAAGAAAGTGTTTTATTTTATACTTACAAGTTTTAATCTATATAACTTTCACATCACACTAATATATATTATGCATTACTCTAACTTATATGTAGTATCAAAGGTACATATAAAATGCTGCAAAACCAATAGTTTTGATTATTGTTAAGATCTTGGTGAATGTTCTTTAGAAATAGATAATCTCTTCTGAAATTTTATCTATAATGTCATCACATTCAAGCAAAGAAGGTGTGCATCAGTCTTTTATTCAAGAGCACTATACATAATATTAAATGTTTTATATAATATTCATATAGTTCATTTTTTGTCATTTAAAGTAACCAAATCACTCAAAAAATCATTTCAGTTTTCCTTCTAATAATCCAAAAGAATTAAATTATCTTGCATATTTTTGCATTATATTGTATTACATGTATACTTTTCATATAATATTCTTAAATTGCTGTTATTCAGCTGCTAGTTTACTCTCCTAATTTTTACACTGCCGGCTACCCAAAATACAGTACCCTGAAGCAAATAGCAAATCATGAAATTTACACTATGGGATTGTGATGACAATATATGAAAATCATTAGCACTGTAGCAGAGCATGTGCACATTACAGGGAATTACTGTGTCAAGTATTCTTTTTAGAATTCCTGATAGGTTTATTATAAGTGATAAGTGCCAATTTATATTTCTGCCACTCACCATTCTTTTTGCCTCTATTAAAGAGCTTTCTACATTGTCTTTGCAATTTACTTAACTCTTTAGACCACCAAGGAACTAACCTTGGAAAGCAAGTATTGCTGACATCACAATTTTGATAGTATGCTTGGAGAAGGGCATGTTGCATGTGATCAACTGCCAACTCCAAATCTGCTACCGAAGATAACTTACTGATGTCACCACCCTTGAAGAGATCTTCTAGATCCCTTTTTTTTTTTAGGAACCCCAGTTGATATTTTTTGGGTTACTACCTACCACCTCTAGTCTGTTTGCTCCTAAAACAAAAAAGCTAATGTATTGGTGGTCAGATAAGCTTATTTCATCAGACACTTTCCAATCTTCAATAAAATCAGCACACTTACTGTTACATAAAGTGATGTCACAATGATTTCTCTTCTATTTATAGTAATAAAGGCAGGTTCATTACCTCTATTAAGAATAAATAGATTATAATACAAAATGTATTTTAAAAGATCCTCACCATGTCTGTTGCAATCACTACTTCCCCACATAGTGTGGTGAGCATTTGCATCACATCCTATGATGAGTTTCTTACTCAAATTGTTATAATCTAAAAGACTGACAATTTGCACATTAAATGTGTCTTTATCTTCAAAAAGAAGATATGAAGACATAAAGATTATTTCATCTTTGATTCCTTGCAATAAACAGGATACTTTTACAGCACCATTATCCCCATTTAGGTAATTGACCAGAATGAAGGCATTTAATTTGCTGCTAATAGCAATACATGCTCTTGGTTTCAAACAACATTTTCATAAAATATGTTAAAACCCTGAACATGTAGGCCAAAATCAGAACCATTACAAGTCCATGGCTCTTGAATTAAAACAATGTCAACCTCCCCTCTAGTCATCTTTTTCTAAGAATAGCTGAAGCTGATCGACTATGATGAAGGTTGATCTGTGCTACTTTAATGATATTTACCTTTGTGGCACCCAAAGAAGCTAAGAAGTAGCAGTGCTTCCCAAGTCTCTGTAAGTAGGGGACTTACTTACTTGAGTTTCCTGCAAAACCTTTTCTATCTCACTCTCAGATAGAGAAGAGCTAGGTTGCAGGGTTATATCAGAACCAGAATCTAAATCCAGTTCTTCAATGTTAAGTAATTCACTTCCCTTACTACAAGTAGGAGAGGATTTACTTACTTGAGAGGAAGTTGCACCTTCTTGTACAACTTCCATCTCTTTAATGCTCTGTACATCCTTCTGGTTTGGGTCCCGGAGAATTTTGAAGGTTCCCCAATCCAAACCAGTATAGGCATCATAATTTGCCTTTTTAATTGCTTCTAAGGCTTCCATATCAACCTCGAAAATCCATCTAATGGAATGTGTCTCTACAGATTTTTGCAGAGTACACCATTGTAAAGACTTCAACTCCGGGTTGAGTCTATTTAGCAGTTTCAGAAAGATGGCAAGATCCTTGGTATGAGTGTCCCTTATCTTAAAAGCCACCTTTACCAGTTTAGGTAGATCACTGGGATCCAGAATACTGAGCCCCTCACCACCAAACAGACTCTTGTTACCATGGAAGGTTTTTTTTAATCCATTTCACAGTTTCTAGGTCATCACATAGGAGAATTAGTGCCCCAGACACTAAACTGAAGCCTCGAACCCTAGGCAGATGATTTCCTATGGGGACCTCATCTGTCCTGGTCAGAATCTCCATCTGTATGGAGTCAACATCCTCCTTGTTGAGTTTGATGGTTGGGAAACCATCCTTCATAATAGCTGCTTTATGGCTTTTAACAGCCTGAGCAAAAGTCCCAGGTTGATGATCATCCCTAAGCTTTTTGGAGGCAGTGTTACTGGGAGAAGGGGTTGACACCTCAGACAAAAGTCTTTTAGTGCCACCCACCTTCTAAGCAGTCTCCACCTACTCCCCTGCTTTATTGTGACGCCTTAGATTGTGTCTTTATGATTTTGTGAGAACTCCTGGTTCTCCAATTGTGCTGTATTGCTGTATTGCCTTGTGATAACTCCACTTCCTACAGTAACCAGATTGCCAATGCTCTCCTTTTTGTGGGGATACTTTTCCTTAGGAACCAATTCTAGATTGGATAAACCTCCTGGTGTTATTCTGATTGGATAACACCAGGAGGTTTATCCAATCCTTTTTTATCATTTTTGTTTTTGTCATCCATAAGTGACCAAGAACCTGGAGGAAATATAAAGTCACCATCTGCATAGCTTCCCTGTTCAGATGGAAGGTAAACATACAACAAGGTTTTACCTGGTTCCTCGAGGTGCCCGTTAGTGACACCATAACCCTGGTGCTGTTCATCCATCAGCACGGAGCCTAACATCTTGAATTGGGTTACCTTTCTGTAGTAGCTAGGTGTATTAGCACAGCCTTCTCGCCATGGGTGACCCTACCAGGAACCTAAACCAAGTTTAGGTTCCAGACGTACATCACCTGTGCTACCTGTATACACCCTCACACCACTTTGAAGTTACAGAATAGGATTTTGTGAGGAATCATTCTCATTATCTGAAGGTAGTGAGCTTGTATCTCAATTTAACTGAAGATTTTGCATGCTCACTAATGCCAGCTGGGGCACATTAACACTGGGCATGGGTGCAATATCCTCCAAATGAAATGATATCTCTGGGGGTGGCAGGCCAAGTATTGGGGATCTTTTGCTTAGTTCTTAGACTCCACCTGGCTGCTTCTATCTAACTGGTAAAGCCCAACTCAGGGCTATGTACAAAGAAGCATGCTAGTGCAACAACATTAACTACTGATTTTGATATGATCCACACTTCATAGGAGGCTGTAATTTCAATCCTTTGATTTTTGTATAACTTGTTTTTCTGCCAGATAAATTTTGTTATATCTCTGGTATTTCATAGCATTGCATTTTAAGTGGCCACCAATGTGTATATGTATATTTGTGTATGTGTGTATATCATTGCATTATGTGAACACACTGATGCAGGCTTTTGGTTTAACAGCTCATGTGTTTGAATCCCATATCTGACTTGTATATTTTAGTAGTTCTGTAAATTTAGTATACATTTTTTATTCTTCAATAATTCCTTATAAAGGATTTGCAATCAACATTATAAATCCACAAACAGCATAATGACTTCATACCTATCTTATCACTGCACTGAATAAAGCATCTCTATTTTGCTACTAATGGTTTAGAGTTGATCTAACATGTTATTTTAGGATTTATTCTTGTTTGATCCTCTTAGGTTCACTTTGAGTCTGCATTTGAGCGTCTGTGTATATTAAAAACTTAAATAGCTTAATGTTATTTGATGATATATTACAGAGAAGAAATTGTCAGATGTCAATCTTATATTTGATTTGCCTTGCAATCTGCCAAGTGTTTGATAGCTTTCAAACTTAACCCCTTAAAAATTGATGCATTGATCATATATATTTTTATGAATAAATGTCTAAATATTGATATTTAAATATTAGTGTATGACACTTTGCCATATCATTTATTCATCACTCAAATAGATTTTATTGTCTAATTTGCCTGCAAACTTGATAAATCTATCAAGTTATATAGACAAAGTAATTTACATGAAATAATATTGACATTGAAAATACAAAAAGATCTTTGCTATTTTGATGTGAGATCATATTTAAATTGCAATAATTACTATTATTAGAATGTATATTACTATTGAAATAAAATATTTTTTTATACATCTTCTGTATAGATAGATAATTCTATATAGAATTTGATAGAAATATTGTAATTGTTATTTTTGTTAAATGTAAATATTACATGTAGTTAATTGATCTTGTTGTGTCTAATATTTGTAATCTATCTCTTTATTAATTTGATTTTTTTCATATTTTTATAGAATGGAAGTTAGCACAGTTTAAACGTGTTGATATTAATCAAGTTGATGTTGCACCATTAATTTCAACTTTGATTGGTACTCCATTCCCAATTAATTCTTTAGTAAGTAAATTTATTAATTAAAATGATTTTTGAATTTAAAATTCATATTCAAAGTTTTTACAAATATTTAACTATAACTTAGTTTTAATCCTATAAAGCTGTTTTTCAGTGATTGTTAAAAATAAGTTATATCTTTTTGGTGCAATTGTGATTGAGTATTTTATAATATTTAATTAACTTTTTGTGAAAATGATCAACATATTTTTAATTTGTAATGAATGTATGTTTAAATGTATGTGGCAGGGTGGTTCTGTATTTAGCTTTTGCAGTCATAAAAAATTAAAATAAGCATGTTTAAATTTTAATAAATAATAAACATTTTAAAAAATAAAAGTGCAAATTTCACTACTGAAAAAACTTAATGAAAAAATTTATATTTTTTATTATAAAAAATAGTATAAAAAAATTAATTAAGCTCATAAAGGATTTTTGAATGCTTCAAAATAGATATATTTCAAAAAGAATATTTTATTTTAAATGATATAATTTCATTATTTTAGTGATAGTTTTTCTATAATCTTAATTTGTGCATCTTTCTTTTTTCAATTTTTCTTATATTAAGTCTCATATAACACAGGTATATTATTATTGTTGATCTGTAAAATATAGCATTTTTTTTTCAAGGTTGAAAAATATTAAGTTATTTTACAACCCTATGTTTCACAAATTGTGCAATTTCTTAATTGTATTTGAAATATATATTTTAGCTTTTAAGAATCAATTGCTCTCTAAATGAATTCATTAATTTCCTATACTCTAACATTATAATTGTCAAAATAATTTTAGCAAAAGTAAATGGTATGAAGAATAATAAAATTTTATATTAGTTTGTCCATAAAATATTTACAAACTACTAGTGTAAGAGTACTAATGTTTTTCTTAGGGAATATTACCAGTTGAATACCTTGGTACAGATTGGCCTCATAAATCATTGTCATTATTAACAAATGCCAGACAGATTCTTGCCAATTATCAACGTCAAATGCAAATGAAAAAAGAAAGTACTATGCCATTGTTTTTCTGGAGTTTTAAGTAAGATTTTTGCAAACTGTATAAAAATTTTTATCAAAATAATCAATTTTTTAATAAATAACTTGATTTAATCACATTATATAATTTTTTAATGATAAATAAAGAACTGAAGACATTATAATAAATGTTTCTGTAACTTCAATTTTGTATCTGATAGACTCTAAAAACAATTTGAAGATTGAAACTCTTATTGTATTCTCATAATTTTTTTTCTTTCTTAATTTTGAATTTTAAAATTTCTCAGTTATAAAATTGTTATATGGTTGAAATTCCTTATAAAAAAGACTTAACTGCTCCTTAGCAAAATTATTCTGAAAAATATCTTAACAAAATATTTATCAAATAAAAATTAATTTATTTCACTTCAAATTAATTTTTCAGTTTAATATATTATTATCAATAATAAAATATTGATTTTTTGAAATTATTTTTACAAGCATAAGTGGCAAATAGGGGTGTGCATGGGTGCAACTACACCCCAAATATTTGGGAGATTAAAATGAAAGGATTGCTTTGAAATGGGAAATAAAAAAAGGATTTTGACATTTCAATCACAGTAGCTATCATTCTTGGCTTATTACATTTTTCCAGACCAGTACAGGATTATATACTAGTCTGATGATTACAATGAAAGAATAAATTTCCTTTCATTATTAGAAGTAACATCGCAGTGTGCTTCGCTAAACTACTACTATGTAAAAGTGCAATTCTTGACCCTTATTGGCTTGGATCCATTTCCATTACCCATTATTAAGAAAATTTTGCTATGAATATAATTTTGCTGCAACTATCCATTCCTGTTAAAAAGTTTTTTTTTTCCCAATTTCCTCCATTATGAGCTTTAAAAACATTGTTTTACAATTGAGAACTTTTTAGCGAAATAGTTTGTTGAAAATATTAATGTACATTTGGACTCATTGGAGGAATTCCACAAGTTTATTCAAGAGAGGCTGGATGATGATGAATTTTAAAATATGCCTCCCAAGATTGTCGAGTAAATGCTATAATTTTGCCTGTAGTTCATGAAAGAAACCCTACTAATGGTCCTCAATGTGCCAAAAAAAAAAAAAAAATGTAACTTTAGGTTCGTATAAACCTGAATTCTCTCTTTTCCCTCTTGATAAGAATAATTGTAAATTTAGTAAAGAGTGGTATAATGCTTTCAGATGGTTAGAATAGAGTCTTATAATAAATAAAGTGATTTATTTTTAGTGCTGAGCCTTTTCAGATTCTAATAAAGAATATATTGAATCTGCATTTACTATTAAGCCCATTAGCCAAAAGCAGTTTAATAATTTTAATTTCATGAGTTCTGAGAATCTTTTAAAATTTCAGAAAGTAATGTCATACATTTTACTGGATTTCATCTGTGTTAAGCTTGATAAATATGTTCATAAGAAATTATTAAAACCACAAATATTTGAAAAAAATCTGTGAAACTGGTTTTTTGTGTGGATGTCAAAAAATTGCTTTAAGAGTTATGAGTTCTAATAATACTGCGAACATTTTGATATTATTGGATTTGAGAGCTGAAGACTGTTCATTAATAAAAAGTTTTTAGAAATATAAAAAAATCCTATTCTTTATATTTCTAAAAAATGCACAAAGATCATCAAAGTAATATCCTTAATCAAAATATACTCTCCAGTGCACATTTTTACAAGCACATAGAGACTATTAAAATAGTTCTTAAAAGCGAAGTTTCATAACATAAAATAACTTTTAGATTATTTGTTTTTTACCACACTACTATCTCTTTATAAAAAAAGTACTGTGTTAGAAAAAGGAACAGTTAAAGTGATCACTTTTTCTATTTCAAAACTGTGTTTTAAAAACACATTTTTTTCGATGTTGGAAAGGAGTTCAATGTTTTTCTCAAAAACTACTTTAATTTTGTTACCTATTTGTCTATTGTTTTGCAGATGATGGCAACATTAAGTTGTTTTCTTCATTTTTGATATTTGATAGTTTTTTTCATTCTCATTTATATCTCCTAAATCATTTAGCCATCTAATAATTCTTATGAACAAATTACATCTGAATTCAGATTCAAAGGTTCTGAGGAGAAATTTTAGGAAGCAATAGGTTTCTTTGTTGAAATTCATAAATGAATGGATAATATAATATTTTTTTTTTTTTTTTTTTTTTTACTTTTCTCAGTTACAGAGATTTATTTAATGATACAAACTGATCAAAATGTTTTTAATATCGTTTTTTCCCCCACCATTTATTTCAAGCATACATTCACAAGATTACTGGATTTAGAATTTAAAATGTCAAATGATTCCCAGAACAAAAGTATCCTACTATATTTTCACTTGAAATTATTGAGTATACTCAAGTGCATGAAAATTGGGAGTTAGAGGCTTGGATCACTTAGAAAATTGGGGTAAATGATATTTTGTGATTTATAAAAAATATTTTCCTTTAATATTGATTTCAGAATCAAATCTATTTTTATTCATTATATTGATTAATTTTCATTTATTACATTGATTAATTAATATTTAATGTTACAGTTATCCACAATTCCAAAATTTTCCAAATGTAATGTCACTACAAGTTTCTTAACTATATAAAATAAACAAAGAATAAAACATCAGATAACAAAAGATAGCTAGAACCAAAAAATGCATGAAAGCAAGTTCTTAAAAAGAAATTTTCAAAGCTTCAGTTCCTCATGGGATTCAAAATTATCATT